>JAVTVJ010007386.1:0-13283 GCA_034509425.1 Eopsaltria australis
AAAATCCCAGGGATGGGAATGCTCCCATTCCCTGTGGGAATTCTGGGGTTTAAATGGTGCCATTCCCCAGCACATAAAGCAGGGATTGAGGGCTCTGTCAGAGCTCCCAGAATTCCAGGGATGGGAATGCTCCCACTCCCTGTGGGAATCCTGCCCCAATATCCAAAGCAGGAATTGGGGTCTCTGCTCAGAGCTCCGAAAATTCCAGGGCTGGGAATTCTCCCACTCCCTGTGGGAATCCTGGGGTTTAACTGGTGCCATTTCCCACTATCCAAAGCAGGGATTGGGGTCTCTGCCAGAGCTCCCAAAATCCCAACAATGGGAATTCTCCCTCTCCCTGTGGAAATCCTGCCCCAACATCCAAAGCAGGGATTGGGGTCTCTGCTCAGGGCTCCCAAAATTCCAGAGATGGGAATGCTCCCACTCCCTGTGGGAATCCTGGGGTTTAACTGGTGCCATTCCCCACCACCTAAAGCAGGGACTGAGCTCTGTCAGAGCTCCCAAAATCCCAGGGATGGGAATGCTCCCATTCCTTGTGGGAATCCTGGGGTTTAACTGGCGCCATTCCCCAACGTCCAAAGCAGGGATTGGAGTCTCTGTCAGAGCTCCCAAAATCCCAGAGACGGGAATGCTCCCTCTCCCCGTGCACCCTGCGGGAATCCCGCCCCACCACCTTAGGCAGGAATAGCAGAACCTGGTATTAAATCTTAATATCAAACCACCTCATCAAACAGAAGCATTTAATTAAAACACAAGATCTGTTTGTCTGCGTTATAATTCAACGTGTCAGAATTAATGCCCCTGTTTTTAATAAATAGAATTACCAATTCACAAACAGTTTATCACACTGTTCCCAACCCCGGCATGGAATTTTAATTATATCCCATTATTTATTGCGACCGAACGAGCGCGTTCCGCGGTGTTTGCCGAGAGCGCGAGTCGGGATTTAGGAGGAAAAGCCCCCGTTAAGTCGCGCTTTACCTCGGAGCGTCCCCTTTGCCTCGCCGGGCTCACCTGGGACCAGGTGCGGATGCGGGGATGAGACAAAGGCTGCGAGGCTTTGGGAGATCGCGAGGGACTCGCTGGGGGCGCGGATTCGGGAGATTAAAGGGCTTGAACTAAAGCCTGAAATTAGCGACTCCTCATCCCCCTCCCGAGCCCAGCCTGGGCTCTGCCTGAATTGAAAACCGAGTTTAAATCCACTTCAGCAGGGACGGGGGGAAACACAAACACGGCTGCTCAGTGCTGGGGAATCCGCGTTCCTCCATGGGATGTTATCCCTGGAAAACTGGGAATGGCCCCAGTTTAACCCTGAATGTTATCCCTGGAAAAGCTGGGAATGGCCCCAATTAAACCCCAAACCTGAATGTCATCGGAGAAAAGCTGGGAATGGGAAGCTGCCTTTCCTGCCAGGGGAAGGGGTTTGTTCCAGGCTCTGGGAAAAGGAAAGGGCTCTGCTGGAAAAGCCAGGGGCACTTTTGGGGTTTGCAAGGGGGCAGTGAATGTCCAATGGGAAGGGAAATCCAGGCTTGGGTTCCCATGGAAAACTCACAGGCAGGATAGGTGGGATGGGATTTTGGGAATGCGGAATTCCTGGCTGGGCTGGAATTCCCAGATTTGCTGTGGCTGCCCCTGGATCCCTGGCAGTGCCCAAGGCCAGGCTGGAGCATGGGGACAGTGGGAGCTGTCCCTGCCCATGGATGGGGTGGGATTGGGATCATCTCATTCCAATCCCTGCCATGGGCAGATCCCAGCGGGAATTCTGCTGGGAGAAGGCCCTGCTGCAAAGTCCTTCCCCACCAGGATCACTGGGAATTGTGAGGTTGGCTCAAAAATTGGGAATATTCCCAGTAAAACCCAACCTTGGGACAAGGCCTGGAGGGACAGGAGCCAGGGAATGGATCCCAGTGCCAGAGGGCAGGGATGGATGGGAGATTGGGAATGAGGAATTCCTGGCTGGGCTGGAATTCCCAGATTTGCTGTGGCTGCCCCTGGATCCCTGGCAGTGCCCAAGGCCAGGCTGGGGCACTCTGGGATAGTGGGAATTCCTGCCCACGGCAGGGGGGGAATGGGATGGGATTTGGGGTTCCTTCCCACCCAAACCAGTCTGGGATTCTGGGATTCACATTCCCTGTCAGACTCCTGGATTTCCATGAAGGTTTGGATAAGGCAACAATCAGCATTCCCATCTCAGGGAGGGTACGAGGAGTGTTTCAATCCCTTTTTATGGACTGGAATAGCAGCACTGCTTCAAACCCTGCCCTTCCTGGGGATTGGCCATTGCAACAAAAACCCCAAAAACCAAGCAAAGATCGGGATTTCGAACATTAATTCAAATTATGGGATTGGCCATTGTAACAAAAAAAACCCCCCAGAAAACCAAAGAAAGATCAGGGTTTCGAACATTTATTCAAATTATGGGATTGGCCATTGTAAAAAAAACCCAAAAAACCAAGCAAAGATCGGGATTTCAAACATTAATTCAAATTATGGGATTGACTATTGTAAAAAAAACCCCAAAAACCAAAGAAACATCGGGATTTCAAACATTACTTCAAATTATGGGATTGGCCATTGTAAAAAAACCCCAAAAACCAAGCAAAGATCAGGATTTCCAACATTAATTCAAATTATTTAGCTCGCACAAACCCGTGTTTGCTCAGGAACTTCAGGAGGTGCAGAATTGGATTTTTTTGGGTGAAATCCAGCGCTCAGCAGTGAAGCATCGAGCTGGATTGATTGATTCCTGTGGGCCCCTGAAGGGGTCACACTTTGGGAGGCTTTTAAGGGCTTTTAGAGCGCCGTGCTTTCCCCAGCCCGGGGCTGTGTGCAGGCAGCCCCCAGGTCACTGCTGAGCCCCCCTGGCACCCAGGGCTCCCCACGGAGCAGTGGCAGTGCCACCCCCTCCTGGAGCCTGCCTGGGACCACCCGGGACGGGGAGGAGAGAGCCCAAAATTCCCTTTATCGGGGCAAAGCAGCTCCCAGGAGGGCAAAGCTGAGGGTTTTAGGGGCAGTGTTTTAGGGGAAGTGTTTTAGGGGCAGTGTTTCAGGGAAGTGTTTTAAGGGAAGTGTTTTAGGGGCAGTGTTTTAGGGCAGTGTTTTAGGGCAGTGTTTCAGGGGAAGTGTTTCAGGGAAGTGTTTTAGGGGAAGTGTTTTAGGGGAAGTGTTTTAGGGCAGTGTTTTAGGGCAGTGTTTTAGGGGAAGTGTTTTAGGGGAAGTGTTTTGGGGCAGTGTTTTAGGGCAGTGTTTTAGGGGAAGTGTTTTAGGGGCAGTGTTTTGGGGCAGTGTTTTAGGGCAGTGTTTTAGGGCAGTGTTTTGGGGGAAGTGTTTTAGGGAAGTGTTTTAGGGAGTGTTTTAGGAGTGTTTTAGGGGCAGTGTTTTAGGGGAAGTGTTTTAGGAAAGTGTTTTAGGGGAGGGCAGTGTTTTAGGGGCAGTGTTTAGGGCAGTGTTTTAGGGGCAGTGTGTTTTAGGCAGTGTTTTAGGGGCAGTGTTTTAGGGGAAGCCCCGGGGCCAGCAGGATCCAGGTGAGGTCCTTGTTTTACTGGGATATTTGTAGTGCCCTGTGGTTTGTTTTTTGGAGGCAATGGTTGATGAGTCTGGCTCAAAGGTGCTTTTTGTGCTGGGTGTGTTCCTGGGAGCTCCTGCTCTGCTTGGCTCTGGTGGAAAGGACATCACAGACACTTTTTCTTTGGTTCCCCTTTTTCTGCAGCACCAGAGGCCCAGCAGGGAGCTCTGGGGCTGGGCTGGGCTGGGCTGGGTTGGACTGGGCTGAGCTGGGCTGGGCTGGGCTGAACTGGGCTGGGCTGGGCTGAGTTGGGCTGGGCTGGGCTAATCCAATCCTGGGCTGTGTCTCAGTCCTTGCCTTGTAGGAATTGTCACTGCTGGCTTACTAAAGCCTTGCCCTAGGACAGGGCTGGGGGCTCTGGAGCTGCTCTGGTGCACACTGAGATGATTGGAAGCTCTTGGAGGGGCAAAATGAGATTTATAAAACTTCACCTGTTCTCTTTTCCGTGCTCTGAGTAAGTTCCAAGCTGAACTGATGCTCCATTTTCACACGATGATTTCTGGGTGATTTCTGTGCCTGGGTTTATTGGCTGCTCCTTTGGGGCTCTCAGGTTGTGTTTTGGGGTGGAGTCCCTGAGCCTGGCGGGGGCTGGAATTTCAGAGTCTCTTGGATGCTGTGAGGTTGAGGAAAAGCTCGGAGTGTCCACTGCTTTTTGTGTTCCTAAGAACTTACAAAGATGCTGGTTGTTCACGGTGGAATAGGATGTTCAGCTGCTGTCCTGCTCTGGCCTTTTTTTGTGAGGGTTTGTGCTGCAGGGGGAGGATTATCTAATTATCTAATTAATTTGTAATTAGGGTCTGTGCCTTGGGTAAAATCTCTACCCAGAGCTGGTGTTTGGAGCCTCACCTGCAGCACAGCCTGAGACTGCTGGGAGCCTTGGTGGCTGCTTTTACTGCGAGAGAATATTGTGAGCAGAATGTTGTGAGGCTAAGGGGAGGGGGGCAGGAAAAAAGAGCTGATTTCGGTTTGGTTGGTGCAGTTTTACACCATTTTTAATTATAATTTTGATAGTTATGAATTATAATTTATCATTTGATACAAGGTTTACACTCCTGTGCCCTGGATTGCTGGGAGCTGGAGTGCAGTGAGGGAGGTGAGGTTCTCCAGCCCCTGTGGATGAGCAGCTCCTTCCCTTCTCCCGGGGGACAGGACAAGAGGGAACGGCCTCGAGCTGTGCCAGGGGGGTTCAGGTTGGATACCAGGGACAATTCCTGCCCTGAATGGGCTGCCCCGGGCAGGGTGGAGTCCCCATCCCAGAGGGGTTCCAGAGCCCTGTGGATGTGGCCGTACTGGGAATGGTCGGGCTCTGGGGTCTTGGAGGAATTTCCCAATGGAATCTGTTCTGTCCAGCCCCATTGCAGCATCCCAATTTCCAATGAGATCTGTTCTCTCCAGTTTGCAATTGCAGCATCCCAATTCCCAATGGGATCTGTTCTCTCCAGCTCCATTGCAGCATCCCAATTTCCAATGGAATCTGTTCTGTCCAGCCCCATTGCAGCATCCCAATTTCCCAATGGGATCTGTTCTCTCCAGCTCCATTGCAGCATCCCAATTTCCCAATGGGATCTGTTCTCTCCAGCTCCATTGCAGCATCCCAATTTCCCAATGGAATCTGTTCTCTCCAGCCCCATTGCAGCATCCCAGGTTTCCAATGGGATCTGTTCTCTCCAGCCCTATTGCAGCATCCCAATTTCCCAATGGGATCTGTTCTCTCCAGCTCCATTGCAGCATCCCCGTGGTCCAAGGGCACCCATCCAGGGCTGGCACCCGCTGGGTGCTTGAGGAGCCCCACAGGGAATCACCCCTGGGAATTGTGTGTTCTCCTCACAATCACAGGCAAACCAACAGCAAACTGTGCAGGCTTCTCCTGCTGTGCCCTCAGACCATCACCACAAACTGCAGATTGTGAAAGTGCTCTCCTGTTTTACCCCGAACTCCCAGGAAAATGAGTCAAACCTCACAGGAGAACTCCCTGCCAGCCCCTGCCCTCCAGGAAGGCAGAGTTTTGTCACAAACATCCCAGTTCAGATCCCTGGGGCTCCCCAGAGCCACCATGAATGTATTTACAGCTGGCTCTGTGCCAGGGCTGCCTCGAGTGCAGCAGATTCCCGGTGGGATTCCCTCTCCTTTCCGTGCTGCCTTCAAAGCAGAGGCGCAGACTCTTCTGTGTTTGGGTTGTGCCTCGGGCGCTGTTGTTGGGGAGGAGGAAGAGTGGATTAATTCACTCAGCCAGGCTCTCGGAGCTCTCCTGAGCCTGCTCCGGGTGGAGTTTGCATTTCCTAAATAACAGGGCCCAAAGCTCTGGCTGGGGAGTCTCCTCAATGGCACGGAGTTCAACTTTTGCACGGGATAAAATCCCTTCCTGGTGCCTTGGGGCGGGTGTTTTTCGGTCTCAGCAGGAGGAGAAGCAGAGAGCACAGAGGGGAGGGGGAGAAGGGAGGAAATCGGGGTGAAATCTGCATTTTAACAGCTGTGACCAGCCTGGTTGTGATCCCATGGAATATCCAGAGCAGGCAGAGACACAGGATCTGTCCCACAGCCCTTCCCTGGACCCTGTTGTGGGGTTGGGAGGGTGGGAGAGGCTCCCATTCTCTGAAAAGGTTGGGATCTCTGAGGGTTATGGGATCAGCAGGATGGGAGAGGCTCCCATTCCTGGGCAGGTTGGGATCTTTGAGGGTTATGGGATTAGCAGGATGGCAGGATGGGAGAGGTTCCCATTCCCTGACAAGGTTGGGATCTCTGAGGGTTTCCAGCTGCTCATCCCACTCTCCATCCATGGCACGTGCCCTGAGCCAATCCTGTGCAGGGTGGGAGTTGTTTGGCCTAAGCCAATCTCATATGGAACGGTTGGATTTCCTCCCAGTGAGGAAAATAAATCCATGTAAACCTGCCTTTCGTGGACCCTGAGCTCAGAGGTTTCACAGACAGCAGGGCACTCTCAATTCTGTGGATGGGGGCGTTATTTGTGAATAAATGCCCTTTGTAGTCTGGAGAAATTATTATTCAGGATGTCTTCCCATCTCACAGGTGAACTATGAACTAATGGTTCCTTTTTGCATAGTTCACTTGACAAAGAATTGGTAGATTTTCTGTGTAATTTGCTATTATCCTAAAACTCTCAGCAAACCAAAATGCCAACCTGGGTTTTAAAATGTGATGTGTTTGAAAATGGAAATTTGACCACTCCAAATAGCAAAATCTTCATTTCCATTAGGATTTTTATGAACTGTCTGATTATAGATCAGAAAAACTCACACTGTTCTCCAGCCTCCCGCGATGCTCAGGCGGAATGATGAAAACAAAGGCAATTATTTGTCCTGGGAATGGCGTGTTTCCTTTGCTGCTTTAGTGGGGAATTCGGGCGCACTGAGGGGATTTCAGTGCCCAGGATTTATTGACTCTGGAAGGCCTGAGCTCCCTCTCAGCCCCTGGGCTCCTCTGTCCCTGGAGAGTGAGTGGGAACTCGGTCCCCAGAGCAAGGAGCACCAAGGTGGGATGTTGTTAATTTTGGGGTGTGTCTGATCCTGTGCAGATCCCTGACACGGTGACAATCCCAAGGACACTGGGATGTCCCCGTGGGAAGAGGCAGGGGCTGGCAGTGCCATGTCCTCCCCTGGAGCTGGGTTATTGCAGCGGGGCCAGCACCTCCTGAGGCACCAGCAGGGATGGGACCGAGCCCAGGGACAGCAGCGAGGAATGTCCAGGCTCTCCTGGGACACCCCGGCAGCTGGAGAGGGACTGGGGACAAGGCCTGGAGGGACAGGAGCCAGGGAATGGATCCCAGTGCCAGAGGGCAGGGATGGATGGGAGATTGGGAATGAGGAATTCCTGGCTGGGCTGGAATTCCCAGATTTGCTGTGGCTGCCCCTGGATCCCTGGCAGTGCCCAAGGCCAGGCTGGAGCAGCCTGGGACAGTGGGAGGTGTCCCTGTCCATGGTTTGGATGAGGTTGAAGGTCTTTACCAGCCCAAACCATTCCATGTGCTGGTTTAGATGGCATTTTGGGAAGAAATCCTTCCCTCTCTGCCCCTGGATCCCTGGAATTGCCCAAATCCAGGTTGGACAGTGGGAGCTGTCCCTGCCCAGGGCAGGGGTGGCACTGGATGGGATTTAAGGTCCCTTCCCACCCAAACCATTCCAGGATTCTGTGACATTGTGGAGACGTGGATTCCTTCACTAACAGGTTTTTTTTGTCCTTATTCTGTGGATTTTATCCCAATTCACGGGCTACAGGTGCAGTGTGTTGTCTGTGAGCAGTAACTGCCGTTCCCTCGCCCCTTTGGAGCTGTCCCTGCTCTCCGATGGTGCCAGGTCAGGGTCTGGGTGACCCCATTGTCCCTCCGGTGCCCGGGCCACCCCCGGCAGGCTTTATGGAAATGTCGCGGTCCCCGGGGCGCTGCAGCCGGCTCGGTGCTCTCGCCCGGAGGCAGCCGGGCACAAAGGCAGCCGGGGCTGGCACACGTGCGGCACAGCTGGAGGATGTCCCCAGCCGCTCCTTTGTGCCGCTCGTGTCCCCGGGCTCGCCCCGCTCTGCCAAGCCCGGAGCTGGCCCCGCTCCCCAATCCCAAGGACTCCGCAGCATCCCGGGGCGCTCCCGGCCCGCCCGCAGCATCCCGGGCAGGCTGCGGGATCGCGGTGCTTGTGGAAGTGCCGGCGGGCAGAGACGGGGCAGGGGAGGAGAGGAAAACACTCCCCGCTCTGCTCGGGAAGCGCCCCCTGCACCCCAGCGCCCCAGGATGTGCTGCCGCCTGCCCGGGCAGCTCCCTCGGGGCGGGGATTTGGTAATGGGACAGGTTTGGGCTGCTGCTCCTACTGGGACGGGGTTGGGGATTTGGTGAGGAAGGGGCTGGGGATTTGGTGAGGAAGGGATTGGGGATTTGATGAGGAAGGTTTTGGCTGCTGCTCCCATTCAGAAGGAGTTGGGGATTTCATGAAGAATGATTTGGCTGCTTCCACTGGGAAGGGGTTGGGGATCTGGTGGGGAAGGTTTTGGCTGCTGCTCCCATTCAGAAGGGGTTGGGGATCTGGTGAGGAAGGAGTTGGGGATTTGGTGGGGCAGGTTTTGGCTGTTGCTCCCACTGGGAAGGTTTTGGGGATTTGGCGAGGAAGGTTTTGGGGATTTGGTGAGGAAGGCTTGGCTGCTGCTCCTCCTCAGCGCTGCTCTGGATCCATTCCACTGAGACAGTCGTGCGCATTCCTTAGGATTTTGCGGTGGTTGGGGTTGTTATTAATTATTGAACTCAGTCAATAGCTGGGCAAATTGATTCTAGAGGAGTTTTTATCTCTTATGAAGTCTGAGGGTCTGGACTCGAAGGTGCTGGGCACATTCCCGAGGCTGCCAGAGCTCCAGGAGAGGTTGGACAGCGCTGCCAGGGATGCCCAGGGTGGGAATTTGGAGTGTCTGTGCAGGGACAGGAGCTGGATCCATGATCCTGTGGGTCCCTCCCAGCTCAGGATGGGAATTTGGAGTGTCTGTGCAGGGACAGGAGCTGGATCCATGATCCTGCGGGTCCCTCCCAGCTCAGGGTGTTCTGTGATTCTTCAGAAAAGAATTTCTGCTTGTGCCTCTTGCAGGATGGGCTCCAGACCAAGGTTAGGGTTTGGTTTAGTTTAACTAAACCGGGGTGTTTGCTGGTTTTATGTATTTGACCGAGGCTGGAATGAGCTGCCCACGTGCTGAGCTCCAGCCCTGGATCTCCCTCGGGATCCCCCTGCCAGGAGCAGGTGCTGGGTGACCCTGGCACAGGAATGATCCCACGTGGAGTCGGGATTTCCCTCCTGGGGGAGCTCCACATTTCACATTTCGCTGCTGGTCTGCGATACGGATGCGCTTTGCAAATAATTGTTGCTTTTATTTTTATTTTTTTAATAGGTGTGATAATTTGCATGTGGAAATATGAGTTCTTAAGGCCCACGTTTGTTCTGTCAATTGTTTCTAATAATCTGATAAAGGGAAAAAAAAAAATCTTAAAAAGATTTTGCTTTGAGTTTTGTACTTTTAAAGAATTTATTTAATGGCTTACACAATGAATTCCTGCTCAAGCAGTCAATAGGAAAGATGAGTGCCACAGCTCAGTCTCAGAGAATGAAAGTGATTTTTGCCTTTTAGGGAAATTCCAGAAATAAAAAAAACCTCGGGTATTCCTGCTATTTATTATTTTCATATCACTACTTCTTTTATTTTTTACCTGAGCAGTTTTACATCAACAGACTCTGACAATCTGAACACAGCGATGCTCTGAGGGAAGAGAGGCACTGCAGAGTACTGGAAATCACAATTTCCAACACTGTGGCGCTGCTCCCAAATTGGGACGCAGTAATAATGAGTATAAAACCCTTCAATGGTGTCAGGAAGAATCTTCCCGTGTGCCTGCCAAGGCTTGTGTGGCTTCTCTGGACTTCCAGTGACGATGGCCGAGGGCCAGGCAGGCATTTCAGGCTGCTGGGGTACAGGGGCTGGAATTTTGCTGTGTCCAGGTTCAGAGATGTGACAGGCACAGGCTGGGCTCCATTCCAGGCGGGTCCTGTCCATGGAGGATGGGATTGTGCTCCTCGTTTGTCTCTCCTGGCTTTTCAGTGAATTTTTCTGCTCCTGAGGAGATTCTGCTGGGTAAGTGCTGGATGGTTTGGGGGGTGCAGCCGCCTCCCGGGCCCAGCAGACACTGTCCCTTTGTCCCCAGGGCCAGCGCGTTGGCGTTCCCATCCCGCCGGAGCGGTGGCAGTGCCACAATGTGTCACTTGTGTGCCCTGGGGGTGGCCCTGTGACTCAGTGTCACCCGCCAGGCCAGGCTGGGCCCCCACGGGCGGGCGTGTGCCACCCCCGGGTGCCCTGGCATGGCGGGACCAGCCCAGCTGCCGTGGGCAGCAGCTTTTGTGGGGTCCCGGATTGCCCAGGCTGCTGGGGGCTCCTTTTCCTGCTTAAATAAAATCAGCAGAGAGGGCTGGAGATCCTCCCGTGCCCCACAGAGCTCCTGGAGGGGAGCGGGGCTGTGGTGGGGTCAATGGGGGATGACCGGGACTCTTGGTGGGGTATTGGACACTGTCCCCATGGCCCCATCCCTCTGTCCCCATGGTCTATTGTCCCCACAGCCCCATCCCTTTGTTCCCATGGCCTGTTGTCCCCATGGCCCCATCCCTCTGTCCCCCATGGCCCCATCCCGCTGTCCCCATGGCCTGTTGTTCCCATGAACCCGTCCTGTTGGCCCCATGGCCCCATCCCTCTGTCCCCATGAACCCGTCCCCAGAGTCTGTTGTCCCCACAGCCCCATTCTACTGTCCCCATTGCCTATTGCCCCCATGGCCCCACCGCGCTGTCCCCATGGCCTGTTGTCCCCATGAACCCATCTTGCTGTCCTTATGGACTCATTCTGCTGTCCCCATGGCCTCTTGTCCCTATGGCCCCATCCCTCTGTCCCCATGAACCCATCCCCATGGCCGCATCCTGTTGTCCCCATGACCTGTTGTCTCCATGAACCAATCCCTGCTGTCCCCATGGCCCCACCCCACTGTCCCCATCGCCTGTTGTCCCCACAGCTCCATCCCTCTGTCCCAATGTCCCCACAGTCCCATCCCACTGTCCCCATGGCCCCATCCTGCCGTCCCCACAGCCCCATCCCTCTGTCCCACTGTCCCCATGGCCCCATCCCTCTGTCCCACTGTCCCCACAGTCCCATCCCACTGTCCCCATGGCCCCATCCCGCTGTCCCCCTGTCCCCATGGCCCCATCTCTCTGTCCCACTGTCCCCACAGTCCCATCCCTCTGTCCCACTGTCCCCACCCCCCTGCTCTCTCCCAGGCTCTGGCGCCGCCGCTGCCGTGGAGAGCTCCCCTCCAGCGAGGGGCTGCAGGATAGAAATCCCAAAGGTTAATCTATCCATTATTATAAATATTTATAAATGGGTTGGATAAATCATACTGTGTAATTATCTACCTAACTAGTCAAGCCATTAGGACATTAAATAGCACAAATCAGAACTCATTTGGTTCATCATGAGCCTGATATTGTTATGAAACAGCTGAGCAGAGCTGGGAACCTTCCAGGGCTTCCAGGGCAGGGAACTTCATCTGGGAGGGGTTGGTGGGCCTGGAAAAGTGGCAAACCAGGGGGGTTTGGCTCAAAGCTGAGCGCCTGCAACAGGCACTGGAAGGTTTCATCAGTGTTAAATCAACTGGGAACTGACCAACAAACCCGAAATTGGGTGCTGGAACTTCCACACCCTCTGTTTTGCAGCGTTTTATTCCTGCTGCTCACGCGAAGTTCATCCGACTTTAACTGGTGCTGTTTGTGGGGATGGATTGAGCAGGGGAGGTGATGCCTTCTCCTGGTCCTAGGAAATAAAGCCCAGACACGGTCAGAGGGTTGGGGGTCATTCACCTCGGGATTTAATAGGATCCCATTCCATGGCTTCTGCCATCCGGGTAGAACGTGCCACACAAACCCCGTCCCCCCAGCTGAGTATCCAATTAAAGACCTTACTCATTAGCATATCTAACGAGAGGGCCCCAAAAGGGGCTGGGCTGGGCTCACTTCTCGTTTACAGAATCTGTCCTGCCAGGGGACCTTGAGTTCTTGTGACAGTAGAATGTTTGCTCTTCTAACTCTCCAGTTTCTGGGGTGTCGCACTGTCGGACACGAAAGGAACACGCAGATTTCAGAGCAGGTCAGGAATCACCCAGGCAGGACCAGAAAAGAGAGACTCTGCCTTTTTTTATTCTCTCATTTTTATATCTCTCTTAAGACAGTCGTGGGTTGGTCAATGAGGTGACCACCTCTACAATCCCACAGGATAATGACACAGTCTATCATCTTTCTCCACCTTAGGAGAAAGGAATGAAAAACAATCCAGAAGTTCAAAACAATCTAGGCCAGTTAGGAAAACAAGGACTGTGTTTATAGGAAATGCATGAGAAATTCTATTTATGAAGTAAAACATAAAACGCTGCAAAAACCAGAGCGACACTGGGGTGTTTGATCCCCCAGCCTTCTAAACACCATGAAACCGGGCTGAGTTATCACCTGCAGCATCACAAGTGTGCGTGCTGATACCTGTGGATACAGGGAACTGTGTAAAAAGTATTTAGGAAAAAAAGCAAAAAATCCTTCAGGCACCAGAAGGGCAGCACCTTGCTTTGCTCCAGGAATATCCCAGTGCACGGACACTGCCCCTAAGGGCTGCTTTCCCCACGTGCTTTCCATGCAGTTAATCCCTAAACTCTTATGGAATTCTCCGGCTATTCAATTAATGCTCCTAAAAAACGTGTGGGGAACACTCAGCATGGGCTTTGGATGGGCTTTCACATTTCACACCAGTCCTGGCAGGAAAAACAAACCAAAGCCAAAAAACCCAAACGGAACAGGAGGATGATTGTTGGGCTTTGGAATTATCCACAGCAACACAGCTCAGGTCTCGTGGATATTTAAGTTGGGGATGAGGTAGAAGTTGGGGATTGCTGGGGATGGATCCAGGGATGTGGAAGAGAAACACCTGTGACAGGAATGGTGAGGAAATGAAGCTGGAGTGGATTAGCAGGATTCCTCAGCAGGAGCCATTGAACACTATTTATCTTTCTATTGAAAGAAGAAAAGCCCTTTATGGTATTTCCACCCAAAGCTGATTTTTGTAAAGGAGCAAATTTTGGGGTTTTTTTTGCAGCCCAAACTGAAGTTTCCCTTGCTCCTGGCTCAGCTGAGGGTGGGAGGCTCTGAGCCCTGGAGCCCC
>JAVTVJ010007387.1:0-14708 GCA_034509425.1 Eopsaltria australis
CCTTTTCCCCCAGCCTGAAAAGAAACTCGAGATCATTTTAGCAAGGAGGTAATATAAAAGGGGATCTTTATTTTGAAGGTCTTCAGGAGCAGTTATGGAAAGGTGTCCATAAAAGCCCAGCCCCTCCAGGGGTGAGTACATATTTATAGCTTTTAGGAAATTAGTATAATTGATTAAGAGCACCAATAAGGAGAACAAGTGGCGATTCAATTCCCCCTCAGGTCCAGCCCCTTCCCTGGAGCCCCCCTCTCAGCACTGGCTGCACTCTGCTTATGAAATGTACCTCAGAGTTGTTCTCGGCCTTGGTTCCCAGGAAGAACTGAGATAGGACAGGGCCTTGCAACCCCCTGGGGCTTGGAGCTCTGGAATTTGTTTTGTCTTTCTGCTTAGGGAAAGGCTATGGAAAGGTACTGGAAAAACTAGCTATTAATATAGTAGGCTACAGAGCCACAAAAATAAGGGCAGAGAGTACAGAGAACATATAAAAGAAAAAAGGCAGAAACCAAACGGCATCATTCCCCCCTTTTTTAGAGACTAACAAGACTCTGTCTTGTCTAGTCTCTACTCTGCATTCAACCATACCTCTGGTTTATACAACTGGCTATCCCACTAGTTGTTACACAGATGCTAATTATAACTACAGTTACTATAAACATTTCTTTTATCTAGGTTCAGTTTGGTAACCATGAAGTGAGTGTACTGAAGATATTCAAGGTTCAGTTAGCTCTTTTGAGAGTTACTTGGTGTAGAATTTGAGTTTGCTTTCAAATTTCAACCAAATTTCTAAAAAAATTTTTCATTCAGATTTGCATAAGAACAACAACTAGTGTTAATGATTTTGTGGCTAGTAGGAAATTAAGAGCTATTTTGTTTTGTCAACAGCCTTAATATGATTAAACATTACATTTGGAATCACAGCTCCATGGGCCAGGCCCAATCTTTATCTTAAAACTTACCAGGTTGTGATTCTCAACTTTGATAAGTTATCCTTATGAAGAGCTATGGATACATTTTGACTAGGAGTTACATGCAAATTTTAGGACCAAATTTGAATCACGGTTACCAACTGTGCTGTGACAGGTACAAAAAGAACAGTTTAAATCATATCATCTCAATTTGTAAATGGCCCTGTTTCTTCTGGCTGCTCCATGGAGCAGACGCCTTCAACTCTGGGAGAGCAGTGAATTCAAGGCTCTCTGCCAGCAGCTTTGGATTTGGTGAGGGGAGTCAGGACTTGGAATGACTCTTTTGACTTAGCTCGTAAGATTACTGTCCCTTCATTCAACATAGACTCAGTCTCTAGGTTTGAATAGTTGCTAGTCTTCCTTCCTTCTAGATGACTTTGCTCAGTTCTAGATCTTTCATTGATATAATCAGTTCAGCTTTTTGTGATGGTACATTTGATGGTAACACTTTTCTCATGGTTACCTGGTTCGTGGTTGTTACTGCATAACCTGTCTTTTGTTTGCCATCTCGCATGAAGCTGCTCTCATCTGCATACAGCTCCCAGGCTGGTACATCTTTCAGGTCTGCTCTGCTGGAATGGTCTGCAAACAGTCAGACTTAAATACATTATCAGTTAGTGCTGGGAACAGACATACTAGGATTGACAGCAAACGTTTTCAGAATAACATTATCCAGTTTCAGTAGCATGGCATAGGGTCCATGTCTTCTATGTTCACAGAACAAATTTACAGTGGGTTGCATGCAACTGTTGGATGTATCAATTCTTGGCTGCTGGTTGGATGCAGCAATTTTCAGTTGCTGACTGCCCTAGTTCTCCAGTTTCAGGATTATTTTACATAATAGTAAAGAGTCCTTGGTCTTTTTACTCACAAGGATACAGGAGAAGGTCTTACAAATTTAACTTCAGTAAACTATTCTCAAGATATTTGTTGAATACAGGACTCTGCTTAATGAGGCATGGTTTTAAGGGAGCCTAAAAAACGGCTTGTTCTTTGGCTCGTGTGTTTCCTTTGAGTGCTTACCAGAGCAGATAAAGTAGCCGCTGCCTCAAGACGGGCCGGGACGGGCGCATGCGGGTGTACCCTCACTAGGTACCTCCCCTGCCGCTCGCCGCCTGTGCTGCTGCTCTTACAGCTGCTCTCGGGTGTCCTTAAACAAGCTCGTTACTGTGGAAAAGGAGTATAGGGCTGCTCTGCCTCTTAGATCTTCACACCTCCGCCCGCCTACCGGCGCGGGCGTAAAGGCCCAGGGAGCAGCGAGTGAGCCGGGCCGTGGCCGCGCAGCGGCGGCCCCGCCTCCGCCAGAGCAGGGCCGAAGCAGCGCAGCGGCAGCCCCGGTCCCGGTTCGCTTCCTGGGACCGCTCCCCCGCGCAACCCCCGGCCGAGACCAGGGCAATGGCAGGAATCACCTCCGCCCCTCTCAGAGCGGCTGGTGCCCCGCTTCTGTCGCGGGGGAGTGACCGCTCTGCTCGCGGAGCCGTCCCGGAAGTCCGGGAGTCGCCCTTGCCTTAAAATCTTGGACAAACTTTTTACAGATGGAACATAGAAAGTGGGGGCTTCTCCCCCTTCCTTACAATGGTGCGAACCGAGCTTTCTCGGCCGTTCCACAAAACTTGCTGGAAGCGAGGATCTCTCCCTCGCCTCCCACTAAGGAGCAGGCTGGACACCCAGCCTCTCCACAGACCTGTAGGAAGCGAGAATTTCTCACTCGCCTCCCACCAAGGAGCAGGCTGGGCACCCAGCCGCTCCACAAACCTGTAGGAAGTGGGAATCTCTCCCCAGCTTCCCACCAAGGAGCAGGCTGGACACCCAGCCGCTCCACAAACCTGTAGGAAGTGGGAATCTCTCCCCAGCCTCTCACCAAGGAGCAGGCTGGACACCCAGCCGCTCCACAAACCTGTAGGAAGTGGGAATCTCTCCCCAGCCTCCCACCAAGGAGCAGGCTGGACACCCAGCTGCTCCACAAACCTGTAGGAAGCGGGGCCCATCCCCCACCTCCTACCAAGAAGCAGACCAGGCCTCCCCCGGCCTCTCCATTCCCAGATGTCTCCAGGCCAGCTTTCAATTCAAAACTCGCATGTGCTAAACATGAAATAAACTTTCGCACTGTGATTTGCTTTTCTCTACCAGTGAACAATCTCAGCCGAGATCACACACCCGCCTCCTCCCCACCAGCCGATCTCTTGGGGCAGGTTGGAAAATCGGCAACAGGAAAAACTTGGAGAAATGATTTCAAAAGCAAATTTTCTCACCACCACGCCAGGTTGTCCTGGGATCGCTAACAATTACTGACTTTTAACAGATACACAATACATAAACAATACACACACATACAAACTACACACTACACAACAAAAAGAACCACCTTTATACTACCTCCTGTGGGATCTTGGAACCATGGTGTCTCGACCTCAGGCCCGTGGCAGGGAATTCTTTAGATTGCTGTCAGAAAGGAATTCCTTGCAGGATGTTTTCGGTCCAGAGGAAGGGTACCAGGTTCTCGTGTCCCTTCTGGGTGTGCCAAATAACTGCTGCCTTTTCCCCCAGCCTGGAAAAGAAACTCGAGATCATTTTAGCAAGGAGGTAATATAAAAGGGGATCTTTATTTTGAAGGTCTTCAGGAGCAGTTATGGAAAGGTGTCCATAAAGCCCAGCCCCTCCAGGGGTGAGTACATATTTATAGCTTTTAGGAAATTAGCATAATTGATTAAGAGCACCAATAAGGAGAACAAGTGGCGATTCAATTCCCCCTCAGGTCCAGCCCCTTCCCTGGAGCCCCCCTCTCAGTACTGGCTGCACTCTGCTTATGAAAATGTACCTCAGAGTTGTTCTCGGCCTTGGTTCCCAGGAAGAACTGAGATAGGACAGGGCCTTGCAACCCCCTGGGGCTTGGAGCTCTGGAATTTGTTTTGTCTTTCTGCTTAGGGAAAGGCTGTGGAAAGGTACTGGAAAAACTAGCTATTAATATAGTAGGCTACAGAGCTACAAAAATATGTGCAGAGAGTACAGAGAACATATAAAAGAAAGGGTGTGTAGAAACTAAAACGCAAGTATCACTGGAGCACAGGGGTTTCTAGGGTCAGACACAAAAGTGGGTCCTTTCTCTGAGAAAGAGAACTCTGCCCCCAGTTTCTTGATGTCAGTTTGGAGGTGGGTTTTTGGTCCTGCAAGGGCAGCTAGGTTCCTCGTCAGTGGCAGCTTGGGTCTGTGAGGGATCTTGCTCCATGCGGAATTTGAAGAGGCGGCAGTCGAATCCCAGACAGGGGGCCTGCGATACAAATGATGGCACTTTTCCACGCGAAAGAAAACTTAGGCCCCCAGATTCATGATGTCGGTTTGGTGGAGGGTTTTACCCCTACAAATGCAACCAGCGTCCTTGTTGATGGTATCTGCGGCCAGCGCACAAGACCCATGGATCCATACGGAATTTCAGTGGCGCCCGGGAGCAGAGTGCTTCCAGGGCCACACAAAAAGTGTCCCTTTCTCTGAGAAAGTTATAACCTGCCCCTGTGCTCGGGATGTCAGTTTGAGGAGGTGGGTTTTGTCTCCTGCAAGGCAGCTGTGGGTCCCTGTCGGTGGCAGCTTGGGTCTGCGAGGAATCTGATCCATAATGAATTGAAGACGCAGCAGGGAGCAGAGTGTTTTAGGGCTGACACAAAAGTGTCTCTGAGTAGAAAGAGAACTCTGCCCCCCAGTTTCTTGATGTCAGGTTTGAGGAGGGTTTTGGCCCTGCAAGGGCAGCCAGGGTCCTTGTTGGTGGCAGCTTGGGTCTGCGAGGAATCTTAATCCATGCGGAATTTCAGCATGCGGCTGTCAATCCCAGATATGTGGCCTTCGATTCAAACAATGGCGCTTTTCCATGTGAAAGAAAACTCAGTCCCCCAGATGCATGATGCCAGTTTTTAGGAGGCATTTAGCCCTACAATTGCAGCCAGAGTTCTAGTTGATGGCAGCTTGGGTCTGGGAAGGATCTTGATCCATGCTGCATTTTGTGGTGTGAAGGCCCGTGTTGCCTTTTCCCCAGCCTGGAAAAGAAACTCTAGTAGATCATTTTAGCAAGGAGGTAATATAAAAGGGGATCTTTATTTTGAAGGTCTTGTGGAGAAGTATGGAAAGGTGTCCATAAAGCCTAGTCTCCAGGGGTGAGTGGCTATATTTATAGCTTTAGGAAATTAGCATAATTAAGAGCACCAATAAGGAGAACAAGTGGCGATTCAATTCCCCCTCAGGTCCAGCCCCTTCCCTGGAGCCCCCCTCTCAGCACTGGCTGCACCCTGCTTATGAAAATGTACCTCAGAGTTGTTCTCGGCCTTGGTTCCCAGGAAGAACTGAGATAGGACAGGGCCTTGCAACCCCCTGGGGCTTGGAGCTCTGGAATTTGTTTTGTCTTTCTGCTTAGGGAAAGGCCATGGAAAGGTACTGGAAAAACTAGCTATTAATATAGTAGGCTACAGAGCCACAAAAATATGGGCAGAGAGTACAGAGAACATATAAAAGAAAAAAGGCAGAAACCAAACGGCATCATTCCCCCCTTTTTTAGAGACTAACAAGACTTTGTCTTGTCTAGTCTCTACTCTGCATTCAACCATACCTCTGGTTTATACAACTGGCTATCCCACTAGTTGTTACACAGATGCTAATTATAACTACAGTTACTATGAACATTTCTTTTATCTAGGTTCAGTTTGGTAACTATGAAGTGAGTGTACTGAAGATATTCAAGGTTCAGTAAGCTCTTTTGAGAGTTTCTTGGTGTAGATTTTGAGTTTGCTTTCAAATTTCAACCAAATTTCTAAAAAAATTTTTCATTCAGATTTGCATAAGAACAACAACTAGTGTTAATGATTTTGTGGCTAGTAGGAAATTAAGAGCTATTTTGTTTTGTCAACAGCCTTTAATATGATTAAACATTACAATTTGAATCACAGCTCCATGGGCACAGGCCCAATCTTTATCTTGGGGCAAAACTTACCAGGCCAGATTCTCAACTTTGACAAGTTGTCCTTATGAAGAGCTTTTGGATACATTTTGACTAGAGTTATACGGAAATTTTAGACCAAATTTGAATCACGTAAGCTACCAACTGTACAGATAAGAGGGTACAAAAAAGAACAGTTTAAACCTAAGTATCATCTCAATTTGTATCAGGGTCTCAAGTTTTCTCTGTATTGTCTATGGAGCAGACGTCTTCTTAACTCTGGAGCAGTGAATTCAAGGCTCTCAGCCAGCAGCTTTGCATTTGGTGAGGGTAGTCAGGACTTGGAATGACTCTTTTTACTTAGCTCGTAAGATTACTGTCCCTTCATTCAACATAGACTCAGTCTCTAGGCTTGAATAGTTGCTGGTCTTCCTTCCTTCTAGATGACTTTGCTCAGTTCTAGATCTTTCATTGATATAATCAGTTCAGCTTTTTGTGATGGCACATTTGATGGTAACACTTTTCTCATGGTTACCTTGTTCGTGGTTGTTACTGCATAACCTGTCTTTTGTTTGCCATCTCGCATGAAGCTGCTCTCATCTGCATACAGCTCCCAGGCTGGCACATCTTTCAGGTCTGCTCTGCTGGAATAGGCTTCTTCCATGGTCTGCAAACAGTCAGACTAAAATACATTATCAGTTAGTGATGGGAACAGACATACTAGGATTGACAGCAAACGTTTTCAGAATAACATTATCCAGTTTCAGGAGCATGGCATAGGGTCCATGTTTTCTATGTTCACAGAACAAACTTACAGTGGGTTGCATGCAACTGTTGGATGTATCAATTCTTGGCTGCTGGTTGGATGCAGCAATTTTCAGTTGCTGACTGCCCTAGTTCTCCAGTTTCAGGATTATTTTACATAATAGTAAAGAGTCCTTGGTCTTTTTTACTCACAAGGATACAGGAGAAGGTCTTTACAAATTTAACTCAGTAAACTATTCTGGCATGTTATTTGTCAATACAGGACTTTTGCTTACTTATAGTATGTATTTTATGGAGTTTGAAAACGCTTCTTGTTCTTTGGGCTCGGTGTTTCTTTGAGTGCTTACCAGAAAGTATAGTTAGCCGCCGCTGCCTCGCACGCCGGGACAAGCGCGGCATGCGGGCACCCCCGCCCAGGGGCACCCCCGGCTCGCCCGCGCTCGGCCCGTGCTGCTGCTCGCAGCGGCTCTCGGGTGTCCTTAAAACAAGCTCGTTACTGTGGAAAGTGCGATAGGGCCGTTCCTGCTCTTAGATCTCACACTTCCGGCCCGCTCTGGGCCGGTGCGGGCGGGGCCCAGGAGCAGCGAGTGAGCCGGGCCGTGGCCGCGCAGCGGCGGCCCCGCCTCCGCCAGAGCAGGGCCGAAGCAGCGCAGCGGCAGCCCCGGTCCCGGTTCGCTTCCTGGGACCGCTCCCCCGCGCATCCCCCGGCCGTGACCAGGGCAATGGTAGGAATCACCTCCGCCCCTCTCAGAGCGGCTGGTGCCCCGCCTCTGTCACGGGGGAGTGACCGCCCTGCTCGCGGAGCCGTCCCGGAAGTCCGGGAGTCGCCTTTGCCTTAAAATCTTGGAAAAACTTTTTACAGATGGAACATAGAAAGTGGGGGCTTCTCCCCCTTCCCTTACAATGGTGCGAACCGAGCTTTCTCGGCCGTTCCACAAAACTTGCTGGAAGCGAGGATCTCTCCCCTGCCTCCCACTAAGGAGCAGGCTGTGGACACCCAGCCTCCACAGACCTGTGCAGGAAGCTTGCGGGATTCTCACCGCCTCCCACCAAGGAGCAGGCTGGGCACCCAGCTCTACCCACAAAACCTGTAGGAAAGTGGGAATCTCCCTCAGCCTTTCACCAAGGAGCAGGCTGGGCACCCAGCCACCCACAACCTGTGTGGAAGCGGGAATCTCCCAGCCTCCCACCAAGGAGCAGGCTGGACACCCAGCCGCTCCACAAACCTGTAGGAAGCGGGGCCCATCCCCCACCTCCCACCAAGAAGCAGACCAGGCCTCCCCCGGCCGCTCCATGCCCAGATGTCTCCAGGCCAGCTTTCAATTCAAAACTCACATGTGCTAAACATGAAATAAACTTTCGCACTGTGATTTGCTTTTCTCTACCAGTGAAAAATCTCAGCCGAGATCACACACCCGCCTCCTCCCCACCAGCCGATCTCTGGGGCAGGTTGGAAAATCGGCAACAGGAAAAACTTGGAGAAATGATTTCAAAAGCAAATTTTCTCACCACCACGCCAGGTTGTCCTGGGATCGCTAACAATTACTGACTTTAAACAGATACACAATACATAAACAATACACACACATACAAACTACACACTACACACGAAAAGAACCACCTTTATACTACCTCCTGTGGGATCTTGGAACCATGGTGTCTCGACCTCAGGCCCGTGGCAGGGAATTCTTTAGATTGCTGTCAGAAAGGAATTCCTTGCAGGATGTTTTCGGTCCAGAGGAAGGGTACCAGGTTCTCGTGTCCCTTCTGGGTGTGCCAAATAACTGTTGCCTTTTCCCCCAGCCTGGAAAAGAAACTCGAGATCATTTTAGCAAGGAGGTAATATAAAAGGGGATCTTTATTTTGAAGGTCTTCAGGAGCAGTTATGGAAAGGTGTCCATAAAAGCCCAGCCCCTCCAGGGGTGAGTACATATTTATAGCTTTTAGGAAATTAGCATAATTGATTAAGAGCACCAATAAGGAGAACAAGTGGCGATTCAATTCCCCCTCAGGTCCAGCCCCTTCCCTGGAGCCCCCCTCTCAGCACTGGCTGCACTCTGCTTATGAAAATGTACCTCAGAGTTGTTCTCGGCCTTGGTTCCCAGGAAGAACTGAGATAGGACAGGGCCTTGCAACCCCCTGGGGCTTGGAGCTCTGGAATTTGTTTTGTCTTTCTGCGTAGGGAAAGGCTATGGAAAGGTACTGGAAAAACTAGCTATTAATATAGTAGGCTACAGAGCCACAAAAATATGTGCCGAGAGTACAGAGAACATATAAAAGAAAAAAGGCAGAAACCAAACGGCATCACCGGGAGCACAGTGCCTTAGGGCCGGGACACAAAAAGTGTCCCTTTTCTCTGAGAAAGAGAACTCTGCCGCCCAGTTTCTTGATGTCAGTTTGGAGGAGGGTTTTGGCCCTGCAAGGGCAGCCAGGGTCCTAGTCGGTGGCAGCTTGGGTCTGCGAGGAATCTTAATTTGTGCGGAATTTCAGCATGAGGCTGTCAACTCCCAGATATGTGGCCTTCGATGCAAACAATGGCGCATTTCCGTGTGAAGAAAAACTCAGTCCCCCAGATGCATGATGCCAGTTTTTAGGAGGCATTTAGCCCTACAATTGCAGCCAGAGTTCTAGTTGCTGGCAGCTTGGGACTGGGAAGGATCTTTATACGTGTGGCATTTTCAGGTGGCGTCCGGGAGCGCAGTGCCTTAGGGCCGGGACACAAAAAGTGTCCCTTTTCTCTGAGAAAGAGAACTCTGCCCCCCACTTTCTTGATGTCAGTTTGGAGGAGGGTTTTGGCCCTGCAAGGGCAGCCAGGGTCCTAGTCGGTGGCGCACTTGTCTGCGAGGGATCCTTGCTCGACAATGGCGGAATTTGAAGAGGCGGCAGTCGACCTCCCACCATGGGGCCTACAGTACAAATGATGGCACTTATCCAAGTGAAAGAAAACTTAGGCCCGAAATTCATGATGTCGGTCTGGTGGAGGGTTTCAGCCCCACAAATGTACCCAGAGTCCTGGTTGAAGGCAGCGAATAATCTTGATCCATACGGAATTTCAGGTGGCGTCCGGGAGCAGAGTGCCTTAGGGCCAGGACAGAAAAAGTGTCCCTTTTCTCTGAGAAAGAGAACTCTGCCCCCCAGTTTCTTGATGTCAGTTTGGAGGAGGGTTTTGGCCCTGCAAGGGCAGCCAGGGTCCTTGTCGGTGGCAGCTTGGGTCTGCGAGGAATCTTGATCGCTACGGAATTTGAAGAGGCAGCAGGGAGCACAGTGCCTTAGGGTCGGGACACAAAAAGTGTCCCTTTTCTCTGAGAAAGAGAACTCTGCCCCCCAGTTTCTTGATGTCAGTTTGGAGGAGGGGGTTTTGGCCCTTCAAGGGCAGTTAGTGTCTTTTTTGGTGGCAGCTTGGGTCTGCGAGGAATCTTAATCTGTGCGGGATTTCAGCATGCGGCTGTCAACTCCCAGATATGTGGCCTTCGATGCAAACAATGGCGCATTTCCATGTGAAAGAAAACTCAGTCCCCCAGATGCATGATGCCAGTTTTTAGGAGGCATTTAGCCCTACAATTGCAGCCAGAGTTCTAGTTGATGGCAGCTTGGGTCTGGGAAGGATCTTGATCCATGCGGCATTTCAGGTGGCGTCCGGTGTTGCCTTTTCCCCCAGCCTGGAAAAGAAACTCGAGATCATTTTAGCAAGGAGGTAATATAAAAGGGGATCTTTATTTTGAAGGTCTTCAGGAGCAGTTATGGAAAGGTGTCCATAAAAGCCCAGCCCCTCCAGGGGTGAGTACATATTTATAGCTTTTAGGAAATTAGCATAATTAAGAGCACCAATAAGGAGAACAAGTGGCGATTCAATTCCCCCTCAGGTCCAGCCCCTTCCCTGGAGCCCCCCTCTCAGCACTGGCTGCACTCTGCTTATGAAAATGTACCTCAGAGTTGTTCTCGGCCTTGGTTCCCAGGAAGAACTGAGATAGGACAGGGCCTTGCAACCCCCTGGGGCTTGGAGCTCTGGAATTTGTTTTGTCTTTCTGCTTCAGGAAAGGCTATGGAAAGGTACTGGAAAAACTAGCTATTAATATAGTAGGCTACAGAGCCACAAAAATATGGGCAGAGAGTACAGAGAACATTTAAAAGAAAAAAGGCAGAAACCAAACGGCATCATTCCCCCCTTTTTTAGAGACTAACAAGACTCTGTCTTGTCTAGTCTCTACTCTGCATTCAACCATACCTCTGGTTTATACAACTGGCTATCCCACTAGTTGTTACACAGATGCTAATTATAACTACAGTTACTATGAACATTTCTTTTATCTAGGTTCAGTTTGGTAACCATGAAGTGAGTGTACTGAAGATATTCAAGGTTCAGTAAGCTCTTTTGAGAGTTACTTGGTGTAGAATTTGAGTTTGCTTTCAAATTTCAACCAAATTTCTAAAAAAATTTTTCATTCAGATTTGCATAAGAACAACAACTAGTGTTAATGATTTTGTGGCTAGTAGGAAATTAAGAGCTATTTTGTTTTGTCAACAGCCTTTAATATGATTAAACATTACATTTGGAATCACAGCTCCATGGGCACAGGCCCAATCTTTATCTTGGGGCAAAACTTACCAGGCCAGATTCTCAACTTTGACAAGTTGTCCTTATGAAGAGCTTTTGGATACATTTTGGACTAGAGTTACATGCAAATTTTAGGACCAAATTTGAATCACGGTTACCAACTGTACAGATAAGAGGTACAAAAGAACAGTTTAAATCATATCATCTCAATTTGTATCAGTCTCTGTTTTCTGGCTGTCTATGGAGCAGACGTCTTCTTAACTCTGGAGCAGTGAATTCAAGGCTCTCTGCCAGCAGCTTTGGATTTGGTGAGGGTAGTCAGGACTTGGAATGACTCCTTTTACTTAGCTCGTAAGATTACTGTCCCTTCATTCAACATAGACTCAGTCTCTAGGCTTGAATAGTTGCTAGTCTTCCTTCCTTCTAGATGACTTTGCTCAGTTCTAGATCTTTCATTGATATAATCAGTTCAGCTTTTTGTGATGGTACATTTGATGGTAACACTTTTCTCATGGTTACCTGGTTCGTGGTTGTTACTGCATAACCTGTCTTTTGTTTGCCATCTCGCATGAAGCTGCTCTCATCTGCATACAGCTCCCAGGCTGGCACATCTTTCAGGTCTGCTCTGCTGGAATGGTCTGCAAACAGTCAGACTTAAATACATTATCAGTTAGTGCTGGGAACAGACATACTAGGATTGACAGCAAACGTTTTCAGAATAACATTATCCAGTTTCAGTAGCATGGCATAGGGTCCATGTCTTCTATGTTCACCGAACAAACTTACAGTGGGTTGCATGCACCTGTTGGATGTATCAATTCTTGGCTGCGGGTTGGATGCAGCAATTTTTCAGTTGCGACTGCTCTAGTTCTCAGTTTCAGGATTAATTTTCATAATTAGTAAAGAGTCCTTGGTCTTTTTTACTCACAAAGGATACAGGAGAGTCTTTTACAAATTTAACTCAGTAAACAATTCTAAGATATTGTTAACACAGGACTCTGCTTACTTATAGCAGGTTTAAGGGAGCCTAAAAACGGTTCTTGTTCTTTGGCTCGGTGGTTCCCTTTTGAGTGCTTACCAGAGCAGACAAAGAGCGCTCGCTGCCCTCGCTCGGCCGGGGACGGGCGCGGCATGCGGGCACCCCCGCCCCGGGGCACCCCCGGCTCGCCCGCGCTCGGCCCGTGCTGCTGCTCACAGCGGCTCTCGGGTGTCCTTAAAACAAGCTCGTTACTGTGGAAAGTGCGATAGGGGCGTTCCTGCTCTTAGATCTCACACTCCCGGCCCGCTCTGGGCCGGTGCGGGCGGGGCCCAGGAGCAGCGAGTGAGCCGGGCCGTGGCCGCGCAGCGGCGGCCCGCCTCCGCCAGAGCAGGGCCGAAGCAGCGCAGCGGCAGCCCCGGTCCCGGTTCGCTTCCTGGGACCGCTCCCCCGCGCATCCCCCGGCCGTGACCAGGGCAATGGCAGGATCTCCGCCTCTCAGAGCGGCTGGTGCCCCGCTTCTTGTCACGGGGAGTGACCGCCTGCTCGCGGAGCCGTCCGGAAGTCGGGAGTCCGCCCCTTGCCTTAAAATCTTGAAAAACTTTTACAGATGGAAATAGAAGCTGGGGGCTTTCCCCTTCCCTAATGGTGCGAACCGAGCCTTTTCTCGCCGCTCCACAAACCTGTAGGAAGTGGGAATCTCTCCCCAGCCTCCCACCACGGAGCAGGCTGGACCCCCAGCCGCTCCACAAACCTGTAGGAAGTGGGAATCTCTCCCCAGCCTCCCACCAAGGAGCAGGCTGGACACCCAGCCGCTCCACAAACCTGTAGGAAGTGGGGATCTCTCCCCAGCCGCCCACCAAGGAGCAGGCTGGACACCCCGCCGCTCCACAAACCTGTAGGAAGTGGGATCTCTCCCAGCCTCCACCAATGGAGAGGCTGGCCAGCCGCTCCACAAACCTGTAGGAAGTGGGAATCTCTCCCCAGCCTCCCACCAAGGAGCAGGCTGGACACCCAGCCGCTCCACAAACCTGTAGGAAGCGGGGCCCATCCCCCCCCTCCTACCAAGAAGCAGACCAGGCCTCCCCCGGCCGCTCCATGCCCAGATGTCTCCAGGCCAGCTTTCAATTCAAAGCTCGCATGTGCTAAACATGAAATAAACTTTCGCACTGTGATTTGCTTTTCTCTACCAGTGAACAATCTCAGCCGAGATCACACACCCGCCTCCTCCCCACCAGCCGATCTCTGGGGCAGGTTGGAAATCGGCAACAGGAAAAACTTGGAGAAATGATTTCAAAAGCAAATTTTCTCACCACCACGCCAGGTTGTCCTGGGATCGCTAAAAATTACTGACTTTAAACAGATACACAATACATAAACAATACACACACATACAAACTACACACTACACAACAAAAAGAACCACCTTTATACTACCTCCTGTGGGATCTTGGAACCATGGTGTCTCGACCTCAGGCCCGTGGCAGGGATTTCTTTAGATTGCTGTCAGAAAGGAATTCCTTGCAGGATGTTTTCGGTCCAGAGGAAGGGTACCAGGTTCTCGTGTCCTTCTGGGGGTGCCAAATAACTGTTGCCTTTTCCCCCAGCCTGGAAAAGAAACTCGAGATCATTTTAGCAAGGAGGTAATATAAAAGGGGATCTTTATTTTGAAGGTCTTCAGGAGCAGTTATGGAAAGGTGTCCATAAAAGCCCAGCCCCTCCAGGGGTGAGTATATATTTATAGCTTTTAGGAAATTAGCATAATTGATTAAGAGCACCAATAAGGAGAACAAGTGGCGATTCAATTCCCCCTCAGGTCCAGCCCCTTCCCTGGAGCCCCCTCTCAGCACTGGCTGCACTCTGCTTATGAAAATGTACCTCAGAGTTTTTCTCGGCCTTGGTTCCCAGGAAGAACTGAGATAGGACAGGGCCTTGCAACCCCCTGGGGCTTGGAGCTCTGGAATTTGTTTTGTCTTTCTGCTTAGGGAAAGGCTATGGAAAGGTACTGGAAAAACTAGCTATTAATATAGTAGGCTACAGAGCTACAAAAATATGTGCAGAGAGTACAGAGAACATATAAAAGAAAAAGGCAGAAACCAAACGGCATCACCGGGAGCACAGTGCCTTAGGGCCGGGACACAAAAAGTGTCCCTTTTCTCTGAGAAAGAGAACTCTGCCCCCCAGTTTCTTGATGTCAGTTTGGAGGAGGGTTTTGGCCCTGCATAGGCAGTCAGTGTCCTTTTTGGTGGCAGCTTGGGTCTGCGAGGAATCTTAATCCATGCGGAATTTCAGCATGCGGCTGTCAACTCCCAGATATGTGGCCTTCGATTCAAACAATGGCGCTTTTCCATGTGAAAGAAAACTCAGTCCCCCAGATCATGATGCCAGTTTTTAGGAGGCATTTAGCCCTACAATTGCAGCCAGATTTCTAGTTGATGGAAACTTGGGTCTGGGAAGGATCTTGATCCGTGTGGAATTTCAGGTGGCGTCCGGGAGCAGAGTGCCTTAGGGCCGGGACACAAAAAGTGT
>JAVTVJ010007405.1:0-17459 GCA_034509425.1 Eopsaltria australis
GAGGAGTGGAGAGGAGAGGAGGGCAGGGGAGGAAGAGGAGGGCAGGTGAAAGGAAGGAAGGACAGGGCAGGGAGAGGCAGGGCAGGGAGAGGCAGGGCAGGGCAGGGCAGGGCAGGACACCAGCCCCAGTGAACCCCAGCTCCCAGGGTGCTCCAAGGACACGGCAATCACGTTAACTGCTCTTGCTGCAGGTAACTGTCTGGCTGGGAAGAGCCCTTTGGAATACTCACAGGGTGTGTGAGCATTCAGAGATGGAATTTCCAGGGAAAAAGCCCAGCACTTACTGATGAGGCACACAGGTGTGTCCGAATAGCAGGAGACTCAGTGTCACCAACAATTACTAAAGGCAGAAGAGGACAAACTACCTGAAAGAGCACCAGCAAACACTTTTTCCATTGAAGTTTTCTCCTCACCCTCTGAGGCTCTGTGTGATTCACAAGCAGCAAAGTTTCACCAGGCAAAACCCTGCGAGGTGTCCTCAGGAGCCACGGGACCATCCTGTGTGCACCTGTGACACCTGGCTCAGGGCGTGGCTGGGGCTCCACAGGCTCCACCAGCCTCCCCAAGCAGCGATAGCATCTCAGGAACACAAACACCCATCCGAGGCTGCTAAAGGAAATCTGGGATTTGGCAAGTCGCTCATGCAAATTCCTATCTGCACCTAATAAACAACCAAGTGTCTGTGGCAGAAATGAAGAGAAGCAATTCAAAGGGAATGCACTGAGCAGGGAGTTTAGTGCTAGAGAGAAACTCATGGAAGATTCATACATTCCCAAAGAACATCTGGTTCCATTCAACATCAAAAAGACCACTTTGTGATTTTCACCAGATAATGAGTTTATCAAAGATTTTCTAATCACTTCATTCAATTCCTATCTCACCTCCCAAACCAATTAGCAAAATTCAAGCAAAAAGCAAGAAGAGCCCTGCCCAAGGTACCTGCTCCCCACCTCCTCACTCTCTGGGCTGCAAGTCAAGATTGAGATCTGGCTGCTCCCAAACTGAATGGGGAACACGTGAAGTGGCTGCGATGCAGAATTCACAGCTGAACACTGGGAAGAAACTGTTTGAATTACAAATACAAAATCAGCTGGAGAGTGAAGCTAAAGCTCCTGCATTTTAAATTATGGCAGGAGACACAGGGAATTCTGCAGAGACCAACCAGACCCAGCATCAGAGGTTAGTGACAAGTGACAGAGGTGACAACAAGCCTGACTTGTGCTGTGAGCATGACACAGGATTCAGCTCTACTGAGCCAAAACACTGCAGAACACAGTTTTAATCTAAAATGTTACACTGCAGAACATGGCTTTAATCTAAAATATTAATTGGCAATAAATGCATAAATTATATCTGCAAATGGCTCAGGCTCCAGTCTCCCTGTGTGTCCCAGTCTGGGGTTTGTTTGGTGTCTCATCCTCCTCATGTTTCTGCTGTCCCTGGTACCTGCCATGGCACTGGCATCCAGCTCCTGTCCCTAGGGATCATTTCTCAGTTCCTGCAGCTGGGAGCTGGGTACAGGCAGAGCCTGAAATTAGACAATCCATGCTGGAAGGGATGAGAGCTGCAGGTGAACAGGGAATGAAGGCTGAGGAGGAGGAGGTTGTGCTGAGTGACAATGTCCAAGGATGGAGAGGGACCATCCGATGGGAAAAGCTCAGTAAGAAACCCACAGGGAAGGACCACGCTGCCTACACCCATCTCTGGGGCTGTGACACCCATCTTGGGGCTGTGACACCCATCTTGGGGCTGTGACACTCATCTTGGGGCTGTGACACTCATCTTGGGGCTGTGACACCCATCTCTGGGACTGTGACACCCATCTCTGGGACTGTGACACCCATCTGAGAGCTGTGACAACCATCTCTGGGGCTGTGACACCCATCTCTGGGGCTGTGCCACCCATCTTGGGGCTGTGACACCCATCTCTGGGGCTGTGACACCCATCTTGGGGCTGTGACACTCATCTCTGGGACTGTGACACTCATCTCTGGGACTGTGACACCCATCTGAGAGCTGTGACACCCATCTCTGGGGCTGACACCCATCTCTGGGGCTGTGACACCCAGCCCGTCTCTGGGGCTGTGACACCCAGCCCATCTCTGGGGCTGTGACACCCAGCCCGTCTCTGGGGTGCATCCCATCAGCAGGAACTGAGCTGGGCAGTCAGGGGCAGCAGAACCTGCCCAAGGGAGCCCTGTCCAAGCCCCCTCCCAGCAGGACACAGGGCAAGTCATTGCCAAGACTCCTGAATATGAAGTCCTCAGGCTCCCAGGAGCGGTTTTGCTGGGAGAGGGAAGGCTCCGGAGTGCGGGCTCCGTGTTCTGTTATCAGACTCTGGCAGCCAGCTCAGTGCCCCTCTCCAGCACAAACCGCTCCTGGGAGCCTGAGGACTTCATATTCAGGAGTCTTGGCAATGACTTGCCCTGTGTCCTGCTGGGAGGGGGCTTGGACAGGGCTCCCTTGGGCAGGTTCTGCTGCCCCTGACTGCCCAGCTCAGTTCCTGCTGATGGGATGCACCCCAGAGACGGGCTGGGTGTCACAGCCCCAGAGATGGGCTGGGTGTCACAGCCCCAGAGACGGGCTGGGTGTCACAGCCCCAGAGATGGGTGTCAGCCCCAGAGATGGGTGTCACAGCTCTCAGATGGGTGTCACAGTCCCAGAGATGAGTGTCACAGTCCCAGAGATGAGTGTCACAGCCCCAAGATGGGTGTCACAGCCCCAGAGATGGGTGTCACAGCCCCAAGATGGGTGGCACAGCCCCAGAGATGGGTGTCACAGCCCCAGAGATGGTTGTCACAGCTCTCAGATGGGTGTCACAGTCCCAGAGATGGGTGTCACAGTCCCAGAGATGGGTGTCACAGCCCCAAGATGAGTGTCACAGCCCCAAGATGAGTGTCACAGCCCCAAGATGGGTGTCACAGCCCCAAGATGGGTGTCACAGCCCCAGAGATGGGTGTAGGCAGCGTGGTCCTTCCCTGTGGGTTTCTTACTGAGCTTTTCCCATCGGATGGTCCCTCTCCATCCTTGGACATTGTCACTCAGCACAACCTCCTCCTCCTCAGCCTTCATTCCCTGTTCACCTGCAGCTCTCATCCCTTCCAGCATGGATTGTCTAATTTCAGGCTCTGCCTGTACCCAGCTCCCAGCTGCAGGAACTGAGAAATGATCCCTAGGGACAGGAGCTGGATGCCAGTGCCATGGCAGGTACCAGGGACAGCAGAAACATGAGGAGGATGAGACACCAAACAAACCCCAGACTGGGACACACAGGGAGACTGGAGCCTGAGCCATTTGCAGATATAATTTATGCATTTATTGCCAATTAATATTTTAGATTAAAGCCATGTTCTGCAGTGTAACATTTTAGATTAAAACTGTGTTCTGCAGTGTTTTGGCTCAGTAGAGATGAATCCTGTGTCATGCTCACAGCACAAGTCAGGCTTGTTGTCACCTCTGTCACTTGTCACTAACCTCTGATGCTGGGTCGGGTTGGTCTCTGCAGAATTCCCTGTGTCTCCTGCCATAATTTAAAATGCAGGAGCTTTAGCTTCACTCTCCAGCTGATTTTGTATTTGTAATTCAAACAGTTTCTTCCCAGTGTTCAGCTGTGAATTCTGCATCGCAGCCACTTCACGTGTTCCCCATTCAGTTTGGGAGCAGCCAGATCTCAATCTTGACTTGCAGCCCAGAGAGTGAGGAGGTGGGGAGCAGGTACCTTGGGCAGGGCTCTTCTTGCTTTTTGCTTGAATTTTGCTAATTGGTTTGGGAGGTGAGATAGGAATTGAATGAAGTGATTAGAAAATCTTTGATAAACTCATTATCTGGTGAAAATCACAAAGTGGTCTTTTTGATGTTGAATGGAACCAGATGTTCTTTGGGAATGTATGAATCTTCCATGAGTTTCTCTCTAGCACTAAACTCCCTGCTCAGTGCATTCCCTTTGAATTGCTTCTCTTCATTTCTGCCACAGACACTTGGTTGTTTATTAGGTGCAGATAGGAATTTGCATGAGCGACTTGCCAAATCCCAGATTTCCTTTAGCAGCCTCGGATGGGTGTTTGTGTTCCTGAGATGCTATCGCTGCTTGGGGAGGCTGGTGGAGCCTGTGGAGCCCCAGCCACGCCCTGAGCCAGGTGTCACAGGTGCACACAGGATGGTCCCGTGGCTCCTGAGGACACCTCGCAGGGTTTTGCCTGGTGAAACTTTGCTGCTTGTGAATCACACAGAGCCTCAGAGGGTGAGGAGAAAACTTCAATGGAAAAAGTGTTTGCTGGTGCTCTTTCAGGTAGTTTGTCCTCTTCTGCCTTTAGTAATTGTTGGTGACACTGAGTCTCCTGCTATTCGGACACACCTGTGTGCCTCATCAGTAAGTGCTGGGCTTTTTCCCTGGAAATTCCATCTCTGAATGCTCACACACCCTGTGAGTATTCCAAAGGGCTCTTCCCAGCCAGACAGTTACCTGCAGCAAGAGCAGTTAACGTGATTGCCGTGTCCTTGGAGCACCCTGGGAGCTGGGGTTCACTGGGGCTGGTGTCCTGCCCTGCCCTGCCCTGCCCTGCCTCTCCCTGCCCTGCCTCTCCCTGCCCTGTCCTTCCTTCCTTTCACCTGCCCTCCTCTTCCTCCCCTGCCCTCCTCTCCTCTCCACTCCTCTCTTTTGCCCTCCTCTCCTCTCCACTCCTCTCTTTTGAGGAGAACTTTGATGGTGTTCTTTGCCTACCATGTATTCATAGAACTCCTTCAAAAGATGCATCTTCTTTGCACCAGTCGGCTCTTCCACGATGATATACATATTTATGGAATGAAACATCATCTATCTTTTATACTTTGAAAGGATTTTGTTCACTTTGGCTTCAAAGCCAGCAGTGCCAGGGTGCTAATGCCTGACTGTGCTTAGGTGTAGGGCTCTCAAGGTGTCTCGTGGTCTGATCTCTCCTCGAGCTGTGTTGTTGCTGGTTTGTCCTCTGGATATCCCTCTGCCTTCCCACAGGTCCTCCAGGCTCTTGCTGTGTTCTGCTCTCTAATCCTTCCCCCTGCCTGGGATGTTTCAGGCTGTGGCTCGTGCCTGTCCTTTGGAATCTCTGCCTTCCCAGGGTTGTGGGTGGCTCCTGCTTCACCTTGCCCTGGGCTTGCTGGGCTTCTCCCCTTCAGGCTTCTGAGCACCAGGTCCTTCAGCTGCTGCTGGGATCTCTGGGCATGGCACCGTGTCAGCCATCCACCCCTGGGGGTCTTGCAGACCCCAGACCTGGCAGGGTGTGCAGCAGGGATTTGTTCACCTGGGTGTTTCCAGGGCATTGAGAATCCTGGGCAGGATCTGCTCCCAGCCCTTGGATCCTCCAGCTCCAGCAGCAGGATCCCAGGAGGCAGAAAGAGCTTGTTCCCTTGCAGCCTCCACAGAGTGATCCTCTGTGCAGGGAGGGCGTGGGGCATCATCCCCAAGGCCACAGTGACCCAAAAGGGTGACAGATGAGTCCCTTTTGCTGCACAGGAGAGACAGAAACCTGAGAGGATGGAGGGCTGGAAGGCTGAGACTGAAGGAGCAGGTGGACACCTGTAGTGTCTTCTTTCTTTTCTTCTCTCTCTCTCCTCAATTTTTGTGGTTTTATCACTGTGGCAGAATAAAATAGGATCATTGTTAATGACTTCCTTTTCTGACAGAAGGGATTTTTCAGGGAAGCAGGAATTCCAGCAGCACTCGGCCCCATTGGGACAGCGGAGCTGCTTCCTGTGTCCCTCCCAAAATGAGCCCTGGGAATTTCTGGGGCTGCTGGGGAGCTCTGGGGCTGCTGCTTCTTTGGCTCATCATCAGCCCTCCTTCAGCGAGCTCACAGGGGGAAAGGTGGGGGATGAAGGTGAGGGGATGAAGGTGGAGGGATGAAGGTGAGGGGCTGAAGGTGGGGGGATGAAGGTGAGGGGATGAAGGTGGAGGGATGAAGGTGGGGCTGAAGGTGGGGGGCTGAAGGTGGGGGGCTGAAGGTGGGGCTGAAGGTGGGGCTGAAGGTGGGGCTGAAGGTGGGAGGATGAAGGTGGGGGCTGAAGGTGGGGCTGTCCCCCAGCCCTTGCACCCCTCGGGCTGTGCAGCCGTGGTGGTTCCTACAGCAGAGCATCAGAAAATGACCCCTCTGTAACTCCTGGTTTGGAAGGGACGGGGAATTACTCACTAAAGAAAAATTCCTGGAAAATGGCATTGCTTGGAGCACTGGAAATCTTTTCCTTCCACTCTGTCTTTTTAAAGGAATAAATAAAAATAGTGGGGAATGCGCAAATACGCTCCGGGCTCAGCGGAGTTTGGGAATTTTTTATAGCAAATGTAGCACATTTAATAAGATGCCTGAAAATCACATTCTTTTAAGCTGAAAAACACACGGCCTGAACTGGGGAGTAAAATCTCGGTGTTTAACTAGGACAGCTCTGACAGGCAGATCATGCTTAGATGACTTCAGGAATGGAAACTGGCTTGTCACAGTCAGGACGAATTTAATAAAATATTTAAACAATTTTCAACACTTCTGTAATGATACAGAAAAAGCCAGGATAATATCCAAGGGGAGAAGAATTGCTTTGGAGAGATTCAAGGATGTAAAGACTGCAGGACCTAAATCAGCCGTGTGCATTCTGCCAGGAGGAGCCTCTGTGATGCCCAGAGGCTGCCCCTTCTCTGGAAGTGTTTGGGGCAGGGGCTTGGAGCAGCCTGGGGCAGTGGGAGGTGTCCCTGCCTGTGCCAGGGGGTGGCACTGGGTCAGCTTTAACCCAACCCAAGCCATTCTGGGATTCACTGGTTCTGGTGAGTGCTGGAGGCACTGGGACCTGCCCCTGAGCAAACAGCTGCCCTGGCTGCTGCTGGCCCCGTTGTGCCCATCGAGGCAGGGCAGGGTGGCATTAAAGTGTCCTCTTTGGGCTGGTGACTGTCCTGTAAGAGCCACTGCCACGGTGTGTTTGGTGGAAGTGTGGAAGCTGGACTCGTCTTTGGGCAGCTCCTGGTTTTCCCTTCCTGTTGCAGGAACTGCAGGAATGTGCTGTGCCTTGCCAGGATTCTGCCTCGTGCTTTCTGGTGGAGCTGCACATTTAGGATGTCTTGTCAGCCACTGACAGGGAGGGTGTCAGCTGCCTTATCCCCATCCTTCTCCCCATTTCAGCCAGGAAAACGGCTGTTGGGAGGAAACATTTGGCAAGGAGGAACACTTTCACTCCAAGTGACCTTGCAGCTGGGAATGCTAAGAACATCAGTGTGGGAAAACTCCACTTTTTATGCCGAGTTTTGTTCCTCCTCTGCCTGTTCTGAGATAGAATTCCTGTGTAGGGGTAACACACCCTGACAGACGTGCTGGAGCCTCCTGCTGGGAGACAGAGATCATCAAAACACAGCCTTGTGATAAACTGCATGTGCACAAAGCCCTCTGATACACTGGGGCAGGCAGCCCTGCCTGCTGGCATGAGCTGAGCCTGGCTGAGCAGTGTCCCTGTGTCTGTGGCTGCTGGGATGAGCTGAGCCTAACTGAGCAGTGTCCCCATGTGTCTGTGGCTGCTGGGATGAGCTGAGCCTAACCAAGCACTGTCCCTGTGTGTCTGTGCCTGCTGGCATGAGCTGAGCCTGGCTGAGCAGTGTCCCTGTGTCTGTGCCTGCTGGGATGAGCTGAGCCTAACTGAGCAGTGTCTCTGTGTGTCTGTGCCTGCTGGCATGAGCTGAGCCTGGCTGAGCAGTGTCCCCGTGTGTCTGTGGCTGCTGGGATGAGCTGAGCCTAACTGAGCAGTGTCCCTGTGTGTCTGTGGCTGCTGGGATGAGCTGAGCCTGGCTGAGCAGTGTCCCCGTGTGTCTGTGCCTGCTGGGATGAGCTGAGCCTAACTGAGCAGTGTCCCTGTGTGTCTGTGGCTGCTGGCATGAGCTGAGCCTGGCTGAGCAGTGTCCCTGTGTGTCTGTGCCTGCTGGGATGAGCTGAGCCTGGCTTAGCAGTGTCCCTGTGCCAAGGACTCCCAGGTGCTCGGGCTCTTACAGTGTTTTGCCTGAAGGAATATTTTTGGAAGTTGCTGTTCAGTATCCCAGGGGCAGAGGGGAGCAGGGAATGTGCAGCCTGGAGCTGCACCCAGCAGCCAGACTCAAACCTGGCCTAAACAATGCTCAGACCAAGTCTGCAGCTAATCACTGACTTGGGAGAAACAACATTAAAGTAATTTGTGTGCCTTTTCCCCAGGACAGCTTTGATTTGCAGGAGCATTAGCAGTGCTCCCCGGCCCTCAGGTTGTCCAGAGGAGCAGGAGCACTTGGCCACATTCCTGGGTATCAGAGGCCACAGAGTGAGGCACTGGGAGCAGGTGGGTGGGACTCTGGGGCTCTCCATCAGCAGGTGATGGAGCAGGTTTTACCTGCAGCCATTTCTGCCCCTCTCATTTCTTCAGTAGAGATGTGCTCCAGAAAGGCAGGAGCTCTGCAGGTGTAATTCCATGCTGGAGCTGCTGGAGATGTGTGGCACTGGTGGTGGTGTCCCAGGGGAGTGCAGGTGTGAGTGACACCTCCCAGGAGTGAGGCAGCTGCATGAGAGACCTGCAGTGTGCTTGTAGCTCGTGTGGTGGGACAAGCAACAGGTTTGCGCCCCAAAAGCAGGCAGGCTCAGGCAGTGCTGGCTGCCTCAGCCCAAGGGAAGATGCTGCAGAAGAGCCAACAAGGCTCAAATGCAGGAGGTGCTGATTCGGCAGCAGCAGCGCTTGCAGCAGCTGCAGATCCCACACTCAGCTCTCCCCGTTTGCTCGGGCTTTTCTGCTTTCGTTTTCCTCTCCTCAGTTTAAATTCCCAAGGAGACACAAGGCTCAGTAAGTGCTGATGCAGCCTGCACTGGAATGCTGTGGGGAGGAGCATGGATCCCACCTGCCTGCCTCTGCCCCCCAGCCCCTGCTCAGCTCAGCACAGCTGCTCCTGCGGGCTCTTGACGCTTCCTTCCTTCCTTCCTTTCGTGCCATTTGCAGATGGAGCATGGCCCCTGAAATGGTGGATTTACCCTGCTAGGAGCAGGATCCAGCCCTAGGTCTTGCCAGGCTGGGATTACCCTGTGCTTCCTGTGAGGTGAAGGGGATGGGCTGGGGCCAGCCTCAGGCTGAGCACTGGGTGCATGGCTGGAGCTCCGTGTGCCCAGGGAGCAGGGGTGACCCTCCACAGGGCTCCTGATGGATGTGGCTGGGAGCCCTGGCTGTGACAAACCTGCCCTGTGTCACCTGTGTCCCCAGCCCTGCTCCCCATGCAGAGCCTCCCTCCAGAGCTGCTTCCCAACTGAAGGTGAGCATAGCAGGAGCCATCAGGGTTTAAACCGAATAGATCAGGGATTAAAGCTGATGAATGGATTTGGAGCTGCTCTTTTATTGCTCAGACTGAGGAGGGGATGTGGGGCATGTTGCTGCACCCTCAGGTGTGCTGGAGTGCACCCCCCTGGTCCCCCCCATCCCCTTCATGCCGGGGGTCTCTGCCAGAGCCCCTTTGCCTGGCTCAGGCTCTGCCTCTGGGCTCTCCAGCTCCATCAGAGCCCCCCAGCCCTGTGCTGTGCAGAGCTCCTTGGTTTCTAGGTCAGCTCTGCCAGTGGGGTGACAGCAGCCCCAAATGCTGGCAGAGGTGTCAGCTCTTGCTCACTCTGTTTTGCTCCAAAGTGATTTAAAATGCATTAGTGTCACACATGGCAGCTCAGTTCTGTCTCTGTGTCACTTGTCCCATTGTCTAGGGACATTCTCTGAGCAAAGCCCAGTAGCTGACTGCCTTTGCATGTTTTTCCCTGAAGTTTTTTTTTTTTTTTTTTCCTTGGTGGTGGGAATTGATTCTAAACATAGAATTGTGGAATCACAGAATGGTTTGGGTTAAGAAAGATCTTAAGCTCATCTTGTTCCACCCCTCTTCCTGGGCAGGGACACCTTCCCCTATCCCAGGCTGCTCCAAGCCCTGTCCAGCCTGGCCTTGGGCACTGCCAGGGATCCAGGGGCAGCCACAGCAAATCTGGGCACCCTGTGCCAGGGCCTGCCCACCCTCACAGGGAGGAATTTCTTCCACATATCTTAAATTTCCCCTCTTGCAGTTTGAGTCACCTGGGTCTGGCAGTGGGCAGTGCCACGCTCTGCCCTCTGTGCAGCTTGTGCAAGGGGAGGGGGAGTGGGAGCATCCCCTGGCACAGGAGCAGTGCCAGGCTCTGGAGCTGCTGTGGCCACGGAGGGGAGCCTGGTCTGTGCCGTGCTGTCAGTGCTCTGGCAGTGCCCAAGGCCAGGCTGGACAGGGCTTGGAGCACCCTGGGATAGGGGAAGGTGGCCCTGCCCCTGGTATGGGATGAGCTTTGCAGTCCCTTCCAAACCATCCTGTGATTTGAGTGTGGCAGCACAGGGGCTGCCAGGGGAGTGGGAGGATGCTGTACCAGCCCCACCGTCACTGTCCTGCTCCAAAATCCCCTCAGGGCAGCTGGGGTTGGAGTGGCCCTGGTGGGAGCTGCCTGCAGCTCACCCTGTGCTTCCCCAGGGCTGCCTGCCCCAGCATCCTGAGACAAGCCAGGTGAGTTCCATCACCCCACAGGGTCAGTGGGGGCTCAGTGCAGGGCAGTGTTTTGGCCAGGAGCAGGGACATGGGTGGAAGCTCCAGTGCAGTCACAGCTGCCTCATGCAATCAGCAGCTGTGTGGCTTGAAGAAACGAGCAGCTCCCTCAGGAGCTCCAGGGCACACTCCTGATGCCCTGGGCGATGTCCTGCCGACACCTGGCTTCCCTGTGCTGCTCCAAAGCAGCTCAGAGGACACCCAGCAGGAATCCTGCCCTGTGCTGGGGCCTGGCAGCTCATCCTCAGCCCCAGGGCTTGGCTGTGCATCCTCAGCCTGGCAGCGATCCCAGATGGCTGCTGCAGGTGCTTGTCCCCTGCCCTGTCCAGGTGAGGCTGCTGGATGGTGGTGGCTCCCAGGATCTGGTTTTCCTGCTACTTTGGCATGCAGGGAGCATTTTGGGGTGGGTTTGACTTGGTGCCTGCGCGTGGGTTTGTGGATGCACACGTGGTTTGTGTTTGTGGTGTGCAGGAGGATCAGGCAGGGATTCACCTGCATTATTGGAAGTGATTCTAGATGAGCAGGGGCAATGAGAAAAGCCCTGAGTAAATCACTGGGAGTGTCACTCTCCAGTTTTGGCTGCCTTCCCACGGAGATAAATGCAGCAGCCTGTCAGTGGTGAGGCAGAGCCAAAGGACACCCTCTGTCCCCTCCTGCCAGGCTGAGTCCCTTGCCCCAGAGCAGTGCTGGGGGATGGCAGCAGCCACCCACAGCCCCTGCATTCCTGTCCCTAGGGCTTTCCCAGCTCCAGGGCTCTCCAGCCCCTCCTGTCCCACGCCCACAGGTTTGTGCTGCTGGAGAAAATCTGAGGCTCCCCTGGGGATTTGGACCCCCTCAGCCTCAGGTCTGTGTGGCTTTGGACACCTGCTCGGGGCTCAGAGCCTGCTCTGCTCCATCTCTCAGCGGGTTAAAGGCACCAGGCTGACAGCATTTCCCAGTGTGAACCAGTTCCAGGCTGGTGGATGGGCTGGGCTCTGGCCATGGAGAGCAAGCCTGGCCAGGTGCAGGCAAGGTTGTGTTTGATAAAGCACAGGGACCAGGAGGACACCACGTATTTATAGCTCCTGAAGTTGTCTTGAGCCTGCAACCTTGATGCCTTCTTCTAACAGAGAAGTCCACGTTTAGGTCAGCTGCTTATTTGGTGTTTGGAGGAAAAGGAAAATTGATTTGCTGCCCATTGTGCCCGAAACTGAGCAAACAGGAGCCTTGGCACTCGCAGGTCAGTGCTGAGTGATTGCACTCCTCTGGCTGGGTGGGAATGGATTTACTGAGCATCTGGTCACTGGCAGGGAGGGAGGTGCAGGTGCTGAGCTGCTCTCTTGGCTCCTGTGGGTCCGTGACCCTCGGGATGGGGCAGGTTCAGACCCTGTCCCACGGTGCCCACGGTGCCCTGGCACTTCCCTCTCTGCTCCCTGGGTGACCCAGCCCCTTCTCCCCCCAGAGCACCTGAGTGACTCCTGCTCGAGGCCTTTTTATCACTTTTTCTCACCTGTCTCCCCAGTTGCAGAGAAATCACCTATTTGTGTTTCAGGACAGAAGGTGGAGGTTTGGGGAAATGATGGGCATTTCATAAAGCAATTAAAACCCAACCCCTGTAATTGCTGTAATTTAAATACACCTACAAAATAACCAGCTGGTGTGATGCAGGCTTCAGGCCCATTTTATTTGTTTCAGCACGTCAGACAGATGGAAACATTGCATCTGTGTTTCCCTGGGATGCAGAGGGGTTGGCAGCGAGGCTCTGAGGGAGCAGGGGAGCAGCAAAGGGCTGTGGAACCATCACTGGCACCAGCACAGCACCTCCAGTTGCCTCAGCACTGCCACAGAGGATGTGTGATGAAGGGCTTGGTGCCTGGGGACAGGGTTTGTGCGTGTTTGTGGACGGGAGGAGTGATGCCATCCCCTAGAAAGCTGGGATGCTGCACGTGTGTGCTTCCAAACTTCAAAGCCCCAGCCCCCCCCGCCCTGGCCTCCGTCACGCCCTGGAAGATTAAAGCAGATTGGTGTGAGTTCAAAGCTGCAACCTCCGTGCAGCCACGCTGGTGAGGAGGGAGGTAATTAGCAAGTGAAATGTTGGTTGCTGTGCTGAAATGATGTTTGTGATGCCGGGCTGTGAGGAGAGGGGGGCGGGAGCTGCTGACTTCTCCATTATCCACCAGCCCCACTCTGCAAACCCTTCTGGCACAACCCAGGCTCCCTGGGTTTTATTCCATTTCTCCAGCCTGTTCCTGTGTTCTGCCTTACTCGCCCTTGACCAGCAATTTTCAGGGCTGCAGATGAGCTCGGAGAGCTTTAGGAGCCATTCAGGAATGAGTGCTCTGCCTGTGATTCAAGTTCTCCTGGCTCAGTAGCCCCCAGTTTCCCATCTGTGCGGAGAGGGGCCGTGTTTATGGGTCTGCTGGAGTCAGATGAAAGCCTCAGACTGCAGTTCCTACCTGCAGATGAATGAACCACCTCAGGGACCCTCTTCCAGCGCTGGAGTTTAAAATATTAATAGGATATCATTTCCTGACAAGCGCTGCAACAGGTGGCGAGTGCTTTGTTACAAAACATTCCTGTTCACAGAGCACGTGGGGCTGGCAGTGCTGTGTCTGGAATTGCTGGCACCCACAGACTGTGTTCCCCCCATGGCCACGGATATCTGTGTCCCCTCAAGTGGGGTCTTCATCCCTGCTTCACTGGATCCCCTCCTTCTCCCAGAGCAGTGCAGCCCGTGGGCACCAAGGCAGGCCCAGGGATCCCCGTCCTCTGGGGTTGTGATCTGCTGCCCATGATCCACGGGCCATGACCTGGTCAAGAGCTGCTGCCTGGGATCCACTGCCCAGATCCACTGCTCACAATCTTCTGGCCCAGATCCACTGGCCATGATCTGCTGGCTGGGATCTGCTGAGCAAGGTCTGCTGGCTGCAATCCACTGGCTGCAATCCACTGGCCATGATCTGCTGGCTGGGATCTGCTCTGGTGAGCAAAGGGCAGCTCAGCTGGGGACTGAAGGCCAGCACAGAGCAGCTGAGCTCTCCCTGCCCGTGCCATTGCAGCTCCAGCTGAGGTGGTTGGCAGAGGAGACATCCCTGTGCCATGGCTCATCAGGCTCTTGTTCGTCTCCCTCACCCTGTGCAGAACAAAATTGGTGATGAAAATAGCCAAAATCTGCTCTTCAAAGGAGTGGCAAAGGGCAGATGCCCACGCTGTCCTCTGCAGCTGGTGACAGCCCAGGGTCACCCCAGTGCTGGGCTCGGTGTCCTGCCCGTGGGCAGGGGCAGGAGCTGCCGAGGACCCCCAGAGCCTTTGCCCAAAGTTCTTCCAGTGTCCCTCCCTAAGGCAGCGTGCTGGGGGGCAGAGGGTCTCAGTTGCTGGCAGGGGACTGGGGGGACTCCAGCTTTGCTGATCTCTGTGTTTTTCTTCTTTCTCCCATTTCTGGACCTGCAGCAAACCCTGGAGACAAATCTCACCAACCTGGTTAAACGCAACAGCGAACTGGAGAACCAGATGGCCAAGCTGATACAGATCTGCCAGCAGGTGGAGGTGGGTGAGGACAGGAGGGGCTGGGGCAGGTGCCTGGGGCAGCTCCCAGCTCGGGGGGGGGCAATGCATGGATCACCCTGCACTCCTTTCCTGGGAGCAGAGATGAGTGTGGGGGTCCAAAGCAGAGGAGGACCCAGGGATGGTTCCCGGGGATCTGAAGGAGTTGGCATCATTGGGAGCCAGAGAGGAGACATGGGCTGCTGAGCTGGCTCTGGGCAGGAGGAGCTGCCCCCTGCTCTGTGCTGGGTGGAAGAATGAGTGGAACCAAGCAGGAAACAGGGCTCAGCCAGGTGACACTGAGTCTGTAACAAGGCTCATCAGCTGGTGACACTGAGCCTGCAAAGGGGTCTCAGCTGGGTGACACCAAACATGCAGCAATTCCTTGAACCACCACCTTCCCAAGGGACTGAGCCCCAGGCTGCTGCTGGGATCGAAGCCATGCACTCAGGGGGAGTTTGCCAGGGCCTGGGAGAGCACAACAGTTGTTTACTTCACCCTCAGCACCCCAGGACTTGCAGGGGATGCAGATCCTGTGCCTCCCCTGCACTCCCCCAAGCTGTCCCATGGGCCCAGCAGCCAGCGGGATGCAGGGATGCTGTGATGGGATGCAGGAATGCTGTGGCAGGATGCAGGGATGCTGTGATGGGATGCAGGGATGCTGAGATGGGATGCAGGAATGCTGTGATGGGATGCAGGGATGCTGAGATGGGATGCAGGAATGCTGTGATGGGATGCAGGGATGCTGAGATGGGATGCAGGGATGCTGAGATGGGATGCAGGGATGCTGTGATGGGATGCAGGGATGCTGTGGCAGGATGCAGGGATGCGGTGGCAGGATGCAGGGATGCTGTGATGGGATGCAGGGATGCTGTGATGGGATGCAGGGATGCTGTGGCAGGATGCAGGGATGCTGTGATGGGATGCAGGGATGCTGTGGCAGGATGCAGGGATGCGGTGGCAGCACAAGGGATCCTCCTGTGCTGGCTGGAGCCGTTTGCCCACAGCACAGCATCTGGGACACATTTGCCAGGGGAGCTGCTGCTTGTCCTTCAGCACCTGCAGCTCAGAGCAGCCGGGGCTTTGGGGCCATGAGGGGGCTTCAGGCCCTGTGGTTCCTGCAGGCAGCATCAGCACTTTGCTCTTCACTCCCTCAATTATGTCCTGATGATCTGGCAAGAGGAAGTGAGTGCAGAAACCTTTCTGTGAGTGCCAGCAGGGCCGAGTGCCGCCAGCAGCTGGCAGCCACTGTCACAATGTGCAAGGAGAAGGAGGAGGGGGCTGAGCTGCTCTGAACTTCCAGCCAAAATAAGGAGCAGAAAAATCCCACTTGGCTCTGCAGCACTGCTGGCCTTCCGTGTCACTGACGTTGTCCTGCTCCTCTCTGCCTGTGCCTCTCTCTGCAGTAGGAGTGGCTTGCTTGGAGCTCTCCTGGGCTTCCTCTTCCCCAGAGCTCAGAGGGCTTGGACTGAGCCTGGGAAAACAGACAGCAAATGGATGTTTGGCAGGGAGAGAAGGAGCCAGGATGCCCTTGCAGAGCTCTGGTGACAGTCACCAGCCCTTGCTGCTCTGATGGGCCGTGCTCTGGCTCCGAGGAGCCGCCAGGGATGGAGCAGGGATGTGGCTGGATGTCCTTCCAAACGTCTTCCTTTGAATCCAGCCCCAATGTCTTAATGACCTGACGTGGGATAAATTGAAAAATATTTGGTATTTCTGTCTGATCCTCGGAGTCTGAGAGCTCTAAGCTGTCATTTTTGACAGAGTTTGGGAGTTTTCAGCTTTGTCAGACGCTCTGCTTAAAATAACAGTTCCAATGACATTTCTCAGCTCTGCTGAATGCACAGCCAGGCCCTCGGACACAGCTCTGCAGGGAGCACAGTAACCTGGGAAGCAGAAAATATCCATGCTCCCCATCAATCTGATTCCAGGGATTTTGCCTTTGAGCTATTTGTGGGCATGGCACACAGGCAGGCTCATGCAATCCCCGTGTACTCTGGCCCTCAGACACGTTCAGAGTAAATCTCATGGCGTGTGCAGAGAATGGTGCCACCAACACCCCGAGGGACAGGCTTCACCCCAGACAAGGGCACTGCAGGTGTCCTCAAGGCCCTGAGCCTGTGCTGCTCCTCAGAGTGACTCTGGTGAGTGGGGTCTGCACTGAGAGAGGTTGAAATGGCCAAATCCTGTGGCAGGGGTGGAAATGTGGGCCAAGGAGAGACGATAACAACCCTGTGGAGAAGCTGAGTTTGTAAAATAGGGATGGTAGCAGCCCAAGGTCCCCTTCGTGGGGGGAGCAGGAGAAGCTGCATGTGTGCCATGGGACTGGGGCAGCCTGAGTGTGAGCTCCTGGTGTCCCCAGGGCACAGCTGCTACACAGCCCAAACCCTGCTGAGGACTGGAGCTGGGATGGAATCCTCTGCTCCATCCCTGAGCTCCCAGGGCGTGGAGGAGGAGGTTTGCCTGGTGTGAGTCAGGCTGTGGGCTGAGATGCTGTTTCTCATTCCCACGAGCTGCAGGACAGGCTTTTCCCAGAGCTGAGTTTATTCCAGGACTGTTGTCCCTAGCACATTTTCCCCCAGCACCGAGGTGGCTGAAGTATTTTTTCTCTCTCTTGTTACAACTGAAAGCTGCCCAGCTTCCCTGCAGCCACAGCGGCTGCCGAGCCTCCACCCCCAAACCCAGCATTTACCTGGGGCTGGCTCATCCCTGCAGAGTGCTTTGGCCAGTGCTCAGGTGTTCTTGAGCCAGGGGTTTGCCAGTGGGGCTCTGCTGGGCTGCAGTACCCCCTCCATGCTCTGCTGGCCCTTTGGGGGAGCCCCAGCCTCGAAAATGCTCCTTTTTGGGCAGAAGGCAGCTGGGAAAGGGACTGTGGTGATCTCTGCAGCTTTACCTGCCTTCAGCCCTCCAGAACATGAAGATGGTTGAGATTTCTTGCCCTGGGCAGGTGTTCAGATTTAGGCTGTGGATGGCTATGGATTTATGTTGACCTGTAGCCATTCTGGAAGGGGAACATTCCAGGCCTGAGCTGGACCATTGTGTGGCAGCTGATTGAAGGGATGGACCTAGAGCCACAACCTCCCCTCCTGTCCCTTGGCCCAGCATTTCCTTCCTGCCCCTTGCTGTGCACAGCCTTCAGCCTCATCTTCTTCACCCACATGTGGCCCAGAAGCTGCCTGAGAGGGGGAGTCCAGGTTTGTGCTCCTGGCAGGTTGGGGTGACAGCCATCCCTGTGGGCACACAGCTTTGAGGGACCAGGGTGCTGCCAGCTCTGCCACAGCAGCTCTGCCACAACAGCATTGTCACCACAGCACTGCCACAACAGCACTGCCACAACAGCACTGCCACAGCATCTCTGCCACAGCATCTCTGCCACAGCAGCTCTGCC
>JAVTVJ010007406.1:0-14138 GCA_034509425.1 Eopsaltria australis
CTGGGCGTCCTGGGGACATCGGGGGATGTGTCCAGGTGTCCCCAGGTGTGTCCAGGTGTGTCCAGGGTGTCCCCAGGTGTGTCCAGGGTGTGGTCAGTTGTGTCCAGGTGTGTCCAGGTGTCCCCAGGTGTGTCCAGGGTGTGGTCAGTTGTGTCCAGGTGTTTCCAGGTGTGTCCAGGGTGTGCCCATGTGTGTCTGGGCATGCCCAGGGTGTGGTCAGGTGTGTCCAGGCATGTCCAGGTGTGCCCAGGTGTGTCTGGGAGTGCCCAGCTGTGTCTGGGTGTGTCCAGGGTGTGCCCAGGTGTGTCCAGGGTGTGGTCAGTGTGCACTCAGGTGTGTCTGGGTGTGCCCAGGTTTGTCTGGGTGTGTCCAGGCATGTCTGGGGTGTGCCCAGGTGTATCCCAGGTGTATCCCAGGTGTGTCCAGGTGTGTCCCAGGTGTATCCCAGGTGCCCCAGCTGTGCTCAGGTGTATCCCAGATGTATCCCAGGTGTCCCAGGTGTGTCCAGGTGTCCCCAGGTGTCTCCCAGGTGTCCCAGGTGTGTCCAGGTGTCCCCAGGTGTCCCAGGTGTGCCCAGGTGTCCCCAGGTGTATCCCAGGTGCGCTGTCTCACCTTGAGCTCCTCGGGCAGGTCGCTGTAGTCGATCTCGATCAGGGCCTCGCGGGCGTAGAGGCTGGAGCTGCGCTGGGAGCTGCCTGAGGGCTCCTCACCTGTGCCACCGCCCTGAGGGGACAGCAGGGGACAATTGGGGACAGGGCTGGAGCTGCCTGAGGGCTCCTCACCTGTGCCACCGCCCTGAGGGGACAGCAGGGGACACTTGGGGACAACTGGGGACAGGGCTGGAGCTACCTGAGGGCTCCTCACCTGTGCCACCGCCCTGAGGGGACAGCAGGGGACAATTGGGGACAACTGGGGACAGGGCTGGAGCTACCCGAGGGCTCCTCACCTGTGCCACCGCCCTGAGGGGACAGCAGGGGACAATTGGGGACAATCAGGAAACACACAGGGGTGACCCAGGGTGACATGGGGACACAGAGGGGACACTCAGGACTGTCACCTCCTGCTGGCTGATGTCGTCCATGGAGCCACAGGCCAGCAGCAGCCAGGGACATGGGGTGACACAGGGACACAGAGGACACAGAGGAGTGACATAGCGGTGACACAGTGGTGACACAGTGGTGACACAGGGGACAGCGCTGTCACCTCCTCCTGGCTGATGTCATCCATGGAGCCGCGGGCCAGCGGCAGTTGGGGGGACAGGGTGACACAGGGGGTTCAGGGGTGACACAGGTGACACAGAGGGGACACAGGTGACACAGGTGACACTCAGGGGACAGCGCTGTCACCTCCTCCTGGCTGATGTCGTCCATGGAGCCGCGGGCCAGCGGCAGCAGGGGGGACAGGGGGTGACACAGGGGGGTCAGGGGTGACACAGGTGACACAGCAGGTGATACAGAGAGGACACAGGTGACACAGGTGACACAGAGGTGACACAGGTGACACTCAGGGGACAGGGCTGTCACCTCCTCCTGGCTGATGTCGTCCATGGAGCCGCGGGCCAGCGGCAGCCGGGGGGACAGGGGGTGACACAGAGGTGACACAGAGGGGACACAGGTAACACAGGCGACACAGGTGACACACAGGTGACACAGGGGCCAGCGCTGTCACCTCCTCCTGGCTGATGTCGTCCATGGAGCCGCGGGCCAGCGGCAGTTGGGGGGACAGGGGGTGACACAGGTGACACAGAGGTGACACAGGTGACACAGAGGTGACACAGGGGACAGCGCTGTCACCTCCTCCTGGCTGATGTCGTCCATGGAGCCGCGGGCCAGCGGCAGCAGGGGGGACAGGGGGTGACACAGAGGTGACACAGGGGGGTGAGGGGTGACACAGAGGTGACACAGGTGACACAGAGGTGACACAGGTGACACTCAGGGGACAGGGCTGTCACCTCCTCCTGGCTGATGTCGTCCATGGAGCCGCGGGCCAGCGGCAGCCGGGGGGACAGGGTGACACAGGGGGCTCAGGGGTGACACAGGTGACACAGCAGGTGATACAGAGAGGACACAGGTGACACAGGTGACACAGAGGTGACACAGGTGACACAGGGGACAGCGCTGTCACCTCCTCCTGGCTGATGTCGTCCATGGAGCCGCGGGCCAGCGGCAGCCGGATGTCCTGCATCTTGCAGGCCTGCAGGAGGTTGTGGCGGTCGCTGCGCTTCTGCTCCAGCTTCGTCTCGATGGCCGTCACCTCCTTCTGCAGGTGTGTCATCTCCCTGAGGGGACAGGGCAGGGACGTGGGCATGGGGACATGGGCATCACATCACCCGTGGGGACAGGGCACGGGGACAGGGCATGGGGACATGGGCAGCACAGGGACACAAGCACAGACAGGGCATGGGACAGGGGCATGGGGACAGGACATGGGACAGTACTGGGACACGGGGCATTGGGACAGGGCATGGGGACAGGGGCATGGGGACAGGGCATGGGACAGACATGGGGACATGGCATGGGGACGGGCATGGGACAGGGGCATGGGACAGGACATTGGGGACAGGGGCATGGGGGATGGGGCAAGGTTGGGGACAGGGAGATGGGACAGGGGCATGGGACATGGGCATGGGACAGGGCATGGGGACAGGTCATTGGGACATGGGCATTGGGACAGGGGCATGGGACAGGACATGGGGACAGGGGCATTGGGACACAAGCATGGGACAGGGCATGGACAGGGTCATGGGGACATGGGCATGGGGACAGGGGCATGGGGACATGGGCATGGGGACACAGCACGGGGACAGGGGCATGGGGACATGGGCATCACATCACGCGTGGGGACATGGGCATGGGGACAGGGCATGGGGACATGGGCATGGGGACTGGGGCATGGGGACAGGGGCATGGGGACATGGGGAAGGGGACAGGGGCATGGGGACATGGGGAAGGGGACAGGGGCATGGGGACAGGGACATGGGGACACAGCACGGGGACAGGGGCATGGGGACATGGGCATCACATCACCCATGGGGATAGGGCACGGGGACAGGGGCATGGGGACATGGGCATGGGGACACGGTATGGGGACATGGGCATGGGGACATGGGCATGGGGACATGGGCATCACATCACCCATGGGGACACGGCCATGAGGGACAAGGCCAAGGGGAGATGGGCACAGTGACACGGCCATGGGGACACGCCCACAGGGTCCTTACCCTCACCTGCTGGCCCTGCCCCTTCTGCCCCACCCCATTTGACCCCACCCTCACCTGTTGGCCCCACCCCCTTTGTCCCTGCCCCCTTTGTCCCCACCCTCACCTGTTGGCCCCACCCCCTTTGTCCCCACCCTCACCTGTTGGCCCCACCCCCTTTGTCCCTGCCACCTTTGTCCCCACCCTCACTTGTTGGCCCCGCCTCTTTGTCCCCGCCCCCTTTGTCCCTGCTCCTTTGGCCCCGCCCTCACTCGTTGGCCACGCCCCTTTGTCCCTGCCCCCTTGTCCCTGCCCTCACTTGGCCACGCCCCCTTGTCCCCGCCCTCACTTGTCCCCGTCTCACTCTGGCCACCCCTGTCCCCCGCCCCTCACTCTGTTGGCCCCACCCCCTTGTCCCCACCCCACCTGTTGGCCCCGCCTCTTGTCGGCCCACCCCCTTGTCCCTGCCCCCACTTGTTGGCTCCCCGGCCCCCTTTGGCCCTGCCCCCTCACTTGTTGGCCCTGCCCCCACTCTTTAGCACCCTCAGCTTCCTCACTTGCTGGCCCCCTGCCCCCTTTGTCCCCTCAGCCTCACTTGTTGGCCCCACCCCTTGGCCCCACCCTCACTTGTTGGCCCCGCCCCCTTGGCCCCGCCCTCACTTGTTGGCCCCGCCCAGCTTCTTGCGGATCTCGTCCATCTCGTGGTTTTTGTCGTTCACCTCCGACTTCTTGGCCAGGTGTTGGTTCTTGAGGTCCTGCAGCTGCGCCATGGTCTCGTCGATGATCTTCATGTGCCGCTGCTCCTCCTGGGGACACCCAAAAACAGCCAAAATCAACCCAAAATCAACCCAAAACCAGCCAAAATCAACCCAAAATCAACCCAAATCATCCTAAAATCATCCGAAATCATGGATGATCTTCATGTGCCGCTGCTCCTCCTGGGGAACAGACCCAAAACCAGCCCAAATCAACCCAAAATCAACCCAAAAATATCCTAAATCATCAATGATCTTCATGTGCCGCTGCTCCTCCTGGGGACACCCAAAACCAGCCAAAATCAACCCAAAATCAACCAAAATCAACCCAAAACCAGCCAAAATCAACCCAAAATCAATCAAAATCATCCGAAATTATCAATGATCTTCATGTGCCGCTGCTCCTCCTGAGGAACAGACCCAAAACCAGCCAAAATCAACCCAAAAACATCCCAAAATTATCAATGATCTTCATGTGCCGCTGCTCCTCCTGGGGACACCCAAAAACAGCCAAAATCAACCCAAAACCAGCCCAAATCAACCCAAAAACATCCCAAAAACGTCCTAAAATCATCCTAAATTATCAATGATCTTCATGTGCCGCTGCTCCTCCTGGGGACACCCAAAACCAGCCCAAATCAGCCCAAAACCAGCCCAAATCAGCCCAAAACCAGCCAAAATCAACCCAAAACCAGCCAAAATCAACCCAAAATCAACCCAAAACCAGCCCAAATCATCCTAAATCATCAATGATCTTCATGTGCCGCTGCTCCTCCCGGGGTGGTAAAAACACCCCAAAAAATCCCCAAAATCCCCAAAAAATCTCTACAAAATCCTTAAAAATCCTTAAAAAAACCCAAAAATCCCAAAAAACCCCAAAAACCCCCCAAACCTTCTTGAGCTTCTCGATCTCGGCCTCATCCTTGCGCTCTCCCTGCTCCCACATCAGCTCCTTCCTCCCCGTGAGCCCCCCGAGACCCCAAAAATCCCCACAAAAATCCCAAAAAACCTCCAAGAAACCCCAAAAAATCCCTAAAAAAAATCCCCTAAAAATCCCTAAAAAATCCCCTAAAAATCCCTAAAAACCAAAAAAAAATCCCTAAAAAATCCCTAAAAAGTCCCCCAAAAAATCCCCAGAATTCCCTAAAAAAATCCAAAAAAAAAAAAAAAAAATCCCCTAAAAATCCCAAAAAAATCCCCAAAAATCCCGAAAAAATCCCCAAAAATCCCCCAAAAATTCCTAAAAAATCCCCAAAAATTCCTAAAAATCCCCCCAAAAATCCCAAAAATCCCTTTAAAAACTCCCAAAACCCCTCAGAAACCCCAAAAATTCCCCCAAAATACCAAAACCCCCAAAAATCCCTAAAAAATCCCCCAAAAATTCCTAAAAACCCCCCAAAAAATCCTCCAAAAAATCCATTTAAAAAATCCAAAAAAATCCCCAAAAATCCCTACAAAAAGCCCCAAAAATCCCCTAAAAATCCCAAGGATCCCAAAAAACCCCAAAAACACCCCAAACCTTCTTGAGCTTCTCGATCTCGGCCTCGTCCTTGCGCTCTCCCTGCTCCCACATCAGCTCCTTCCTCCCCGTGAGCCCCCCGAGACCCCAAAACCCCCCAAAAAACCCCAAAAAAATCCCTAAAAAAATCCCAAAAATCCCCCAAGAAACCCTAAAAAATCCCGAAAAAAAAAATCCCAAAAAAACTTAGAAAAATCCCTAAAAAAACCCTAAAAAAATCCCCCAAAAATACCAAAAAATCCCCAAAAATCCCTAAAAAAACCCCCAAAAAATCCCCAAAAAATCCCCAAAAATCCCCAGAAAAATCCCAAGAATGCCAAGAAACCCCAAAAACACCCCAAACCTTCTTGAGCTTCTCAATCTCGGCCTCGTCCTTGCGCACTCCCTGCTCCCACATCAGCTCCTTCCTCCCCGTGAGCCCCCCGAGACCCCAAAAGTCCAAAAGAAACCCCAAAAAATCCCAAAAAAACTTAGAAAAATCCCTAAAAAAATCCTTAAAAAAATCCCAAAAAACCCCCAAGAAACCCCAAAAAATCCCGAAAAAAAAATCCCAAAAAAACTTAGAAAAATCCCTAAAAAAACCCCCCAAAAATACCAAAAAATCCCCAAAAAATCCCCAAAAATCCCTAAAAAAACCCCCAAAAAATCCCCAAAAAATCCCCAAAAATCCCCAGAAAAATCCCAAGAATCCCAAGAAACCCCAAAAACACCCCAAACCTTCTTGAGCTTCTCGATCTTGGCCTCGTCCTTGCGCTCTCCCTGCTCCCACATCAGCTCCTTCCTCCCCGTGAGCCCCCCGAGACCCCAAAAGTCCAAAAGAAACCCCAAAAAATCCCAAAAAAACTTAGAAAAATCCCTAAAAAAATCCTTAAAAAAATCCCAAAAAACCCCCAAGAAACCCCAAAAAATCCCGAAAAAAAAATCCCAAAAAAACTTAGAAAAATCCCTAAAAAAACCCCCCAAAAATACCAAAAAATCCCCAAAAAATCCCCAAAAATCCCTAAAAAAACCCCCAAAAAATCCCCAAAAAATCCCCAAAAATCCCCAGAAAAATCCCAAGAATCCCAAGAAACCCCAAAAACACCCCAAACCTTCTTGAGCTTCTCGATCTTGGCCTCGTCCTTGCGCTCTCCCTGCTCCCACATCAGCTCCTTCCTCCCCGTGAGCCCCCCGAGACCCCAAAAGTCCAAAAGAAACCCCAAAAAATCCCAAAAAAACTTAGAAAAATCCTTAAAAAAATCCCTAAAAAAATCCCAAAAAACCCCCAAGAAACCCCAAAAAATCCCGGAAAAAAAATCCCAAAAAACCTTAGAAAAATCCCTAAAAAAATCCCTAAAAAAATCCCCAAAAAATACCTAAAAATCCCCAAAAAATCCCCAAAAATCCCTAAAAAAAACCCCAAAAAATCCCCAAAAAATCCCCAAAAATCCCCAGAAAAATCCCCAAAACCCCCAAAAACACCCCAAACCTTCTTGAGCTTCTCGATCTCGGCCTCGTCCTTGCGCACTCCCTGCTCCCACATCAGCACCTTCTCCTGGTCCTCTCGGAGCTGGTTCCTCTCAAAGTCCAGCTGGATCCCCAGCCGCGTCTTCTGGTTCTCAAACTCCAGCCTGGGCACCCCAAAATGTCAGGGGGGAACCCCAAAATCTCAGGGGGGGAGCTCTGAGGGGTTTTGGGGGGTCCCTTAATGGGTTTGGGTGATCCCTGAGTGGTTTTTGGGGGGCTTTGAGGCGTTTGGGGGGAGCTCTGAGGGGTTTTGAGGGGTCCCCAAAGGGTTTTGGGGGGGTCCTGAGGGGTTTTGGGGGGTCCCTTGATGAGTTTAGAAGGGCAGTGAAGGGGTTTTGGGGGTCCCTGAGGGGTTTTGGGGACACCCTGAGGGGCTTGGGGGGCACTGAGGGGTTTGGGGGTCCCTGAGGGGTTTTTGGGGGGACTCTAAGGGCATTTAGGGGGGCACAGAGGGGTTTGGGGGGAGCTCTGAGAGGTTTGGAGGGGTCCCCAAGGGGTTTCAGGGGGGTCCTTGAGGGGTTTTGGGGGTCCCTGTGAGGTTTTTTGGGGTCTCTGAAGTGTTTGGGGGGGGTCCCTGAGGGGTTTGGGGGGTCCTGCGGGTGTTCTGGGGTCCCCAGGCTGATTTTGGGGTGCCCTGGGGGTTTCCAGGCTGATTTTGGGGTCCCCAGGCTGATTTTGGGGTCCCCAGGCTGATTTTGGGGTCCCCTGGGTGATTTTGGGGTGCCCTGGGGGTTCAGGGATTCCCTCCCCTAATTTTGGGGTCCTCTGGGGGGTTCCAGGCTGATTTTGGGGTCCCCTGGGGTGATTTTGGGGGTCTCCAGAGGGTCCCAGGCTGATTTTGGGGGTCCTCAGGCTGATTTTGGGGGTCCCAGGGTGATTTTGGGGTCCCCTGGGTGATTTTGGGGGTCCCCAGAGGGTTCCAGGCTGATTTTGGGGGTTCCAGGCTGATTTTGGGGTCCCCAGAGTGATTTTGGGGTCCCCAGGGTGATTTTGGGGTCCCCTGGGTGATTTTGGGGTGCCCTGACCTTTTCTTGGCGATCTCGTTCTGCCTCTTCACCTTTTCCTCCTCGAATTCCCGAATGTTCCTGACCCCGATTTCCCGGCAGAATTCCTCAAAAACCTCGTCCTCCACCTGGGGGGGGGCAGAGTCAGGGACCCCCAAATCTGGGAGACCCCAAAATCCCCCGAATTCCCCCCAAAATCCCAAAAATCCCCCTCAAAATCCCCCCCAAAAATCATGGAATTTTTCCCAAACTGGGGGAATTTCTCCTCAAAAACCTCGTCCTCCCCCTGGGGGGGGCAGAGTCAGGGACCCCCAAATCTGGGGGACCCCAAAATCCCCAGAATTCCCCCCAAAATCCCCCTCAAAATCCCAAAAATCCCCCCCCAAAATTCCCCCAAATCCCTCCCCAAAATCCCCCCAAAAATCCCGCCCAAAATCCCAAAAACCATGGAATCTTTCCCAAATTGAGGGAATTTCTCCTCAAAAACCTTGTCCTGCACCTGGGGGGGGGCAGAGTCAGGGACCCCCAAATCTGGAGACCCTAAAATCCCCCAAATTCCCCAAAACCCCCTTAAAATCCCAAAAAATCCCCCAAAATTCCCCAACCCTCCCCAAAACCTCCCCCAAAATCCCCCAAAATCCCTCTTAAAAATCCTTCCAAAAACCATGGAATTTTTCCCAAATTGAGGGAATTCTCCTCCAAAACCCTCCAAAACCTCGCCTCCACCTGGGACAAAGTCAGGGACCCCAAATCTAAAATCAAAATCCTCACCCCCAAAAATCCCAAAATCCTCAAAATCCCCCAAAAATCCCCCCCAAAAATCATGGAATTTTTCCCAAATTGGGGGAATTTCTCCTCAAAAACCTCGTCCTCCCCCTGGGGGAGGGCAGAGTCAGGGACCCCCAAATCTGGGGGACCCCAAAATCCCCCGAATTCCCCCTCAAAATCCCAAAAATCCCCCTCAAAATCCCCCCAAAAATCCCAAAAATCCCCCCCAAAAATCATGGAATTTTTCCCAAATTGGGGGAATTTCTCCTCAAAAACCTCATCCTCCCCCTGGGGGGAGGCAAATCTGGGGGACCCCAAAAACCCCAAAATCCACCCCCAAAATTCCCCCAAAATCTCCCAAATTCCCCCAAACCTCCCAAAACCCCCAAAATCCCCCCAAAATCCCGCCCAAAATCCCAAAACTGCTGGAATTTTTCCCAAATTGAGGGAATTTTCTCCTCAAAAAACCTGCCCTCCTGGGAGGGAGCAGAGCCAGGGACCCCAAATCTGGGGACCCCAAAACTCTGAATTCCCTCAAAATCCCAAAAATCCCCCAAAAATCCCCCAAAATCCCAAAAAATCCCCCCAAAAATCATGGAATTTTTCCCAAATTGTGGGAATTCTCCTCAAAACCTCATCCCTTCCCCTGGGAGGCAAATCTGGGGACCCCAAAACCCCAAAATCCACCCCCAAAATTCCCCCCAAAATCTCCCAAATTCCCCCCAAATCCCTCCCCAAAATCCCCCCTAAAATCCCCCAAAAATCCCCCCAAAAACCCCCAAAATTCCCCCAAAAATCATGGAATTTTTCCCAAATTGGGGGAATTTCTCCTCCAAAACCTCATCCTACAAATCCCCCAAATCTGGGGGACCCCAGAATCCCAAAAATCCCTGAAATCCCCCAAAATCCCCCCAAACCTGGTTCATTTTCTCCTTTCCCAAAAACCTGGGAATCCACCCCAAAACCAGGGAATTTTTTCCTAAATTGGCGGAATTTCTCCCCAAAAGCAGAGAGATTTTCCCAAAACTGGGGGAATTTTTCCCGGAATTGGGGCAATTCCTCTAAAAAATGGGAAATTTCTCCCCAAAACAGGGATTTTTTTCCCAAAATCGGGGGAATTCCTCCTCAAAACTGGGGAATTCCTCCCAAAACCAAGGATTTTTTCCCAAAAACCTGTGGGACTTTCCCCTAAAACCGGGAATTTCTCCTCAAAACAGCGATTTTTTTTCCCCAAAAATTGGGGGAATTCCTCCCAAAATCCGGGATTTTTTCCAAAATCCAGAGAGTTTTTCCCAAAAGTGGGGAAATTTTTCCCAAAATTGGAGGAATTTCTCCCCTAAAACCTGAGGAATTCTCCCCAAAACCGGGAATTCCTTCCCAAACTCACAAGTTTTTCCAAAATTGGGGGAATTTCTCCCCAAAACCAAGGATTTTTCCCCAAAACCACGGATTTTTCCCACAAACCAAGGATTTTTTCCCCAAAACCTGGGATTTTTTCCTAAACCTGTGAGATTTTCCCCCAAAACCAGGGAAATTCTCCCCAAAACCAGGAATTTTTTCCTAAAATTGGGGGAATTTCTCCCCAAAAATCACAATTTTTCCCCCAAACCAAGGATTTTTTCCCAAAATTGAGGGAATTCCTCCCCAAAACCTGGGATTTTTCCTAAAATTGGGGGAATTTCTCTCTGAATTGGGGGAATTTCTCCCCAAACCTGGGATTTTTTCCCAAAACTGGGGGAATTTCTCCCAAAATTGGCAGAATTCCTTCCCAAAACCAGGGATTTTCTCCTCAAAACTGGGGAATTCCTCCCCAAAACCAGAGAATTTTTCCCAAAACTGGGGTATTTCTCCCAAAATTGGGGGATTTTTTTCCCAAAATTGGGGGAATTTCCCCCCAAAACTGGGGGATTCATCCCAAAACCTGGGATTTTTTCCCAAAACTGAGGGAATTGCTCCCCAAAACCTGGGAATTTTCCTAAAATTGGGGGAATTTCTCCTAAAAAACAGGGGGAATTTTTCCCAAAACCAAGGATTTCCCCCCAAAATTGGGGGAATTCTTCCCAAAATTGGGAGAATTTCTCCCCAAACCCAGAGAATTGTCCACAAAACCAGAATTCCTCCCCATATCCTGAGATTGTTTTCCCCAAAACCAGGGGTTTTTCCCAAAACTGGGGGAATTTCTCCCCTAAAACCCGGGAATTCTCCCCAAAACCAGGAATTCCTGCCCAAACTCACCATTTTTTCCCAAAATTGGGGGAATTCGTCCCCAAAATCTGGGATTTTTCCTAAAATTGGGGGAATTTCTCCCCTAAAACCAGGAGTTTTTCCCAAAATTGTGGAATTTTTTCCCAAAACTGAGGAATTTCTCCCCAAACCCAGGGAATTCTTCCCCAAAACCGGGAATTTCTCCCCAAAACCAGGAATTTTTTCCTCAAAACCAAGGATTTTTTCCCAAATCCCAGGATTTTTTCCTAAACCTGTGGGACTTTTCCCAAAAACCTGGGAATTCCTCCCCAAAACCAGAGAATTTTTCCCAAAACTGGGGAATTTCTCCCAAAATTGGGGGAATTTTTCCCAGAATTGGGGGAATTTTCCCCAAAAACTGGGGGATTCATCCCAAAACCCAGGATTTTTTCCCATAATTGAGGGAATTCTTCCCCAAAACTTGGGATTTTTCCTAAAATTGCGGGAATTTCTTCCCAAAACCTGGGATTTTTTCCCAAAACTGGGGTAATTCCTCCCAAAATTGGCAGAATTCCTTCCCAAAACCAGGGATTTTCTCCTCAAAACTGGGGAATTTCTCCCCAAAACCAGGGATTTTTTCCCAAAACTGGGGAAATTTCTCCCAAAATTGGGAGAATTCCTTCCCAAAACCTGGAATTTTTCCTAAAACTGGGGGAATTTCTCCCCTAAAACCTGGGAATTCTCCCCAAAACCAGGAATTCCTGCCCAAACTCACCATTTTTTCCCAAAATTGAGGGAATTCCTCCCCAAAACTTGGGATTTTTCCTAAAATTGCGGGAATTTCTTCCCAAAACCTGGGATTTTTTCCCAAAACTGGGGTAATTCCTCCCAAAATTGGCAGAATTCCTTCCCAAAACCAGGGATTTTCTCCTCAAAACTGGGGAATTTCTCCCCAAAACCAGGGATTTTTTCCCAAAACTGGGGAAATTTCTCCCAAAATTGGGAGAATTCCTTCCCAAAACCTGGAATTTTTCCTAAAACTGGGGGAATTTCTCCCCTAAAACCTGGGAATTCTCCCCAAAACCAGGAATTCCTGCCCAAACTCACCATTTTTTCCCAAAATTGAGGGAATTCCTCCCCAAAACTTGGGATTTTTCCTAAAATTGGGGGAATTTCTTCCCAAAACCTGGGATTTTTTCCCAAAACTGCGGGAATTCCTCCCAAAATTGGCAGAATTCCTTCCCAAAACCAGGGATTTTCTCCTCAAAACTGGGGAACTCCTCTCCAAAACCTGGAATTTTTCCCAAAACCGGGGGAATTTCTCCCAAAATTCAGAGAATTCCTCCCCAAAACCAGGGATTTTTCCCAAAACTGAGGGAATTCCTCCCCCAAACCATGGAATTCTCCCCAAAATCGGGATTTTTTTCCCTAAAACTGGGGGGATTTCTCCCTAAAATCGGGATTTTTTTCCTAAAACTGGGGGGATTTCTCCCCAAATCCAGGGAATTTTCCCGAATTCCCCGGAATTCCCCCCAAACCTGGTTCATTTTCTCCTTCAGGTCCTTCATCTCCCGCTCCCGGCCCTGGATGATTCGTTTGATGTCGTTGATGCGCGGCCCAAAATTGGCCAGTTCACTCTCCAGCTTGGATTTCTCCTGGAAAAACGGGAAAAATGGGGAAAAACGGGATCAGAATCCAGCCCTGAATCCCAAAATCCAGCCCTGAATCCCAAAATTGGCCAGTTCGCTCTCCAGCTTGGATTTCTCCTGGATAAATGGGAAAAATGGGAAAAAATGGGATCAGAATCCAGCCCTGAATCCCAAAAATTCATCCCTGAATCCCAAAAATCCAGCCCTGAATCCCAAAATCCAGCCCTGAATCCCAAAATTGGCCAATTCGCTCTCCAGCTTGGACTTCTCCTGGAAAAACCGGAAAAATGGGATCAGAATCCAGTCCTGAATCCCAAAATCCATCCCTGAATCCCAAAAATCCAGCCCTGAATCCCAAAATTGGCCAGTTCGCTCTCCAGTTTGGATTTCTCCTGGAAAAACGGGAAAAATGGGATCAAAATCCATCCCTGAGTCCCAAAACTTCGTCCCTGAATCCCAAAATCCAGCCCTGAATCCCAAAATTGGCCAGTTCGCTCTCCAGCTTGGATTTCTCCTGGAAAAATGGGAAAAATGGGAAAAAATGGGATCAGAATCCAGCCCTGAATCCCAAAAATCCACCCTTGAATCCCAAAAATCCAGCCCTGAATCCCAAAAATCCAGCCCTGAATCCCAAAATTGGCCAATTCTCTCTCCAGTTTGGATTTCCCCTGGAAAAGTGGGAAAAAATGGGAAAAATGGGATCAAAATCCAGCCCTGAATCCCAAAATTGGCCAATTCTCTCTCAAGTTTGGACTTCTCCTGGAAAAATGGGAAAAAATGGGATCAAAATCCAGCCCTGAATCCCAAAAATCTGCTCTCTGAATCCCAAAATCCAGCCCTGAATCCCAAATTGGCCAATTCACTCTCAAGTTTGGACTTTTCCTGAAAAAATGGGAAAAATGGGATCAAAATCCAGCCCTGAACCCCAAAATTCCATCCCTGGACCCAACACCTCCCCCGGTCCCAACCACGGAATTTTTCCCCAAATCCAGGGAATTTTTCCCCCAAACTGTGGGATTTTACCCCAAAACCTGAGATTTTTCCCTAAAACCAGGAAATTCCCCCAAAACCTGGGATTTTTTCCCAAAATTCACATTTTTTCCCCAAAAAACCCAGGATTTTTTCCCAAAATTCAGGGTTTTTATCCCCAAATTCCGGGATTTTTTTCCCAAAATCCCAGGATTTCACCCCAAAATCCCATCCCACCTGCAGGCTCAGTGCCAGCTGTCAGATCCTGCTCTGCTCCAGCTCACTCTGGGAATCTTTGATGGGGAATTTACCCCAAAATTCACATTTTTGTCCCCAAAATTCACATTTTTGTGCCTCAAATTCCCAATTTTTTTCCCAAAATCCCAGGATTTCACCCCAAATCCTCTCCCCACCTGCAGGTTCAGGGCCAGGTGCCGGGTCTTGCTCTGCTCCAGCTCACTCTGGCAATCTTTGATGTGAAATTCCATCAAAATTCACATTTTTCTTCCCCAAAACCCGCGATTTTTCCCTAAAATTCACATTTTTTTCCCCAAAATTCCAGGATTTTTTCCCAAAATCCCAGGATTT
>JAVTVJ010007411.1:0-10619 GCA_034509425.1 Eopsaltria australis
GAGTTTGGTCAATGGGGATGAATTTTTGGGATAAAAACGTCCCAATTGGGTGAAAAGTCAACGTTGGATAAAAAAGTCAAGGTTGGATCTCAACAGGGATGAGTTTTGGGATAAAAACGCTCCAATTGGACGGAAAAGTCACCTTTGGTGGAAAAATGAATATTGGACTTCAATGGGAACAAATTTTGGGATGAAAACGCCCCCGTTGGACCAAAACCCAACATTTTGGTGAATGGGGATGAATTTTGGCACAAAAACGCTCCAGTTGGGTGAAAAAGTCAACGTTGGATGGAAAAGTCAGGGTTGGATCTCAACAGGGATGAGTTTTGGGAAAAAACGATCCAATTGGATGGTAAAGTCAACGTTGGGTGAAAAAGTCAATATTGGACCTCAACGGGGACAAATTTTGGGATAAAAATGCCCCCGTTCAAACAAACCAGAAAAGTTTGGTCAATGGGGATGAATTTTTGGGATAAAAACGTCCCAATTGGGTGAAAAAGTCAACGTTGGATGGAAAAGTCAAGGTTGGAACTCGACCGGGATGAGTTTTGGGATAAAAACGCTCCAATTGGACGGAAAAGTCAACTTTGGGTGGAAAAGCCAATATTGGACTTCCATGGGGACAAATTTTAGGATAAAAACGCCCCAATTGGGTAGAAAAGTCAACGTCTAACGTCAACGAGGATGGATTTGGAAAAAAAATGCCCAGTTGGGTGGAAAAGCCAACGTTGGGCCTCAAGGGGGATGGATTTTTGGATAAAAACACCCAGTTGGGTGGAAAAGTCAAGATTCAACATCAATGGGACAAATTTTGGGATAAAAACGCTCCCTTTGGGACCAAACCCAAGATTTTTGGTCAATGGGAAGATTTTGGGGAAAAACTCCCTAATTGTTATGGAAAGTCAATGTTGGACCTCAATGGGGATGATTTGGGGTAAAAGGCCGCAGTTGGTGGGAATAAGCCAATGTTTGGGTGGAAAAGTCAAGGTTCAACATCAATGGACAAATTTTGAGATAAAACGCCCCGTTGGACAAACCCAAGATTTTGGTCAATGGGGGATAATTTTGGGATAAAACGGCTCCAGTTGGGCAAAAAGTCAACGCTGGATGGAAAAGTCAGGTGATCTCAACAGGGATGAGTTTTGGGATAAAAACGCTCCAATTGGACGGAAAAGTCACCTTTGGGTGGAAAAGCCAATATTGGACTTCAATGGGGACAAATTTTAGGATAAAAACGCCCCAATTGGGTAGAAAAGTCAACGTCGGACATCAACGAGGATGGATTTGGAATAAAAATGCCCAGTTGGGAGGAAAAGCCAACGCTGGGCCTCAAGGGGTATGGATTTTTGGATAAAAACACCCAGTTGGGTGGAATAGTCAAGATTCAACATCAATGGGACAAATTTCGGGATAAAAACGATCCCTTTGGACCAAACCCCAAGATTTTGGTCAATGGGGAAGAATTTTGGGGTAAAAACTCCCTAATTGTATGGAAAAGTCAATGTTGGACCTCAATGGGGATGAATTTGGGGGAAAAAAGCCCAGTTGGGTGGAAAAGCCAATGTTGGGTGGAAAAGTCAAGGTTCAACATCATGGGAACAATTTTGGGATAAACGCCCCCGTTGATCAAACCCACGACTTTGGTCAATGGGAGAATTTTGGGATAAAACTGCTGCAATTGGGTAGAAACAAGACAACGTTAAGTTTATGAGGATGGATTCTGTGATAAAAATGCCCCAATGGGTGGAAACAGTAAGTGTTGGGTGGAAAGGGTCAATGTTCAACATCATGGGACAAATTTCGGGATAAAAATTCCCCCGTTGGACCAAAACCCAAATTTTGGTCAATGGGGATGAATTTTGAGATAAAAACGCTCCAATTGGATGGAAAAGTCAACGTTGGGTGGAAAACTCAATATTGAACCTCAATGGGGACAAATTTTAGGATAAAAACGCCCCCATCCTACCAAAACCCAAGATTTTGGTCAATGGGGGTGAATTTTGGGATAAAAACGCCCCAATTGGACGGAAAAGTAACCGTTGGATGGAAAAGTCAAGGTTGGAATTCAACAGGGATGAGTTTTGGGATAAAAGCGCTCCAATTGGACGGAAAATTCAACATTGGGTGGAAAAGCCAATATTGGACCTCAATGGGGACAAATTTCGGGATAAAAATTCCCCCGTTGGACCAAAACCCAAATTTTGGTCAATGGGGATGAATTTTGAGATAAAAACGCTCCAATTGGATGGAAAAGTCAACGTTGGGTGGAAAGTCAGGGTTGGATCTCAACAGGGTGAGTTTTGGGATTAAAACGCTCCATTGGATGAAAAGTCACGTTGGGTGGAAAACTCAATATTGGACACAATGGGGACAATTTAGGATAAAAAACGCCCCCATCCTACCAAAACCAGATTTTGGGTCATGGGGTGAATTTGGGATAAAACCACCAATTGGACCGGAAAGTCAATGCTTGGCGAGAAGCTCAATGTTCACGTCAATGGTAATTTTGGGATAAAATGCCCTCGTTGGTCCAAAACGAAACATTCTGGTCAACTGGGGAATGATTTTTGGATAAAAATTCTCGCTCAATTGGACGGAAAAGTCAACATTGGGTGGAAAAGTCAAGATTCAACATCAATGGGACAAATTTCGGGATAAAAACGCTCCCTTTGGACCAAACCCCATGATTTTGGTCAATGGGGAAGAATTTTGGGGTAAAAACTCCCTAATTGTATGGAAAAGTCAATGTTGGACCTCAATGGGGATGAATTTGGGTAAAAAGGCCCAGTTGGGTGGGAAAGCCAATGTTGGGTGGAAAAGTCAATGTTCAATGTCAATGGGAAAAATTTCGGGATAAAAACTCCCCCGTTGGACCAAACCAGAAGAGTATGTCAATGGGGATGAATTTTTGGGATAAAAACGTCCCAATTGGGTGAAAAAGTCAACGTTGGATGGAAAAGTCAAGGTTGGAACTCGACAGGGATGAGTTTTGGGATAAAAACTCTCCAAGTGGACGGAAAAGTCAACTTTGGGTGGAAAAGCCAATATTGGACTTCCATGGGGACCAATTTTAGGATAAAAACGCCCCAATTGGGTAGAAAAGTCAACGTCGGACATCAACGAGGATGGATTTGGAATAAAAATGCCCAGTTGGGTGGAAAAGCCAACGCTGAGCCTCAAGGGGGATGGATTTTTTGGATAAAAACACCCAGTTGGGTGGAAAAGTCAAGATTCAACATCAATGGGACAAATTTCGGGATAAAAACGCTCCCTTTGGACCAAACCCCAAGATTTTGGTCAATGGGGAAGAATTTTGGGGTAAAACTCCCTAATTGTATGGAAAAGTCAATGTTGGACCTCAATGGGGATGAATTTGGGGTAAAAAGGCCCAGTTGGGTGGAAAAGCCAATGTTGGGTGGAAAAGTCAAGGTTCAACATCAATGGGACAAATTTTAAGATAAAAACGCCCCCGTTGGACCAAACCCCAAGATTTTGGTCAATGGGGATGAATTTTGGGATGAAAACGCCCCAATTGGGTGAAAAAGTCAACGTTGGATGGAAAAGTCAAGGTTGGAACTCAACAGGGGTGAGTTTTGGGATAAAAGCGCTCCAATTGGACGGAAGATTCAACATTAGTTGGAAAAGCCAATATTGGACGTCAATGGGGACAAATTTCGGGATAAAAACGCCCCAATTGGGTAGAAAAGATCAACGTCGGACATCACGAGGATGATTTCGGATAAAATGCCGCAGTTGGAGGAAAAGCCAACGCTGGGCCTCAAGGGTAATGGATTTTGGATAAAAACCCAGTTGGGTGGAATAAGTCAAGATTCAACATCAATGGGACAAATTTCGGGATACAAAACGATCCTTTGGTCAACCCAGATTTTGGTCAATGGGGCAGAATTTTGGGGTAAACCCACTCCTAATTGTATGGAAAGCCATTGTTGGACCCAATGGGGATGAATTTGGGTAAAAAGGCCAGTTGGGTGGAAAGGCATGTTGGTGGAAAGTCCAAAGGTTAACATCAATGGGACATAATTTGGGATAAAAACGCCCCCGTTTGGAGTCAAACCACCCACGACTTTGGTCAATGGGGATGAATTTTAGGATAACAGTGCTCCAATTGGGTAGAAAAGTCAACGTCGGGCATCAATGAGGATGGATTTGTGATAAAAATGCCCCAATTGTGTGGAAAATCATTGTTGGGTGGAAAGGTCAATGTTCAACATCAATGGGACAAATTTTGAGATAAAAATGCCCCCGTTGGACCAAACCCCAACATTTTGGTCAATGGGGATGAATTTTGGGATAAAAACCGCTCCAATTGGGTGAAAAAGTCAACGTTGGATGGAAAAGTCAATATTGGACCTCAATGGGGACCAAATTTTAGGATAAAGGCCCCATCCCTACCAAACCCAAGATTTTGGTCATGGGGGTGAATTTTTGGGTTAAAAACGCCCCAATTGGAACGGAAAAGTAAACGTTGGATGGAAGTCAAGTTGGAATTCAACAGGATAGTTTTGGGATAACGCGCTCCAATTGGACGGAAATTCAACATTGGGTGGAAAAGCCAATATTGGACCTCAATGGGGACAAATTTTGGGATAAAAACGCCCTCGTTGGACCAAACCCCAACATTTTGGTCAATGGGGATGAAATTTTGGGATGAAAACGTCCCAATTGGGTGAAAAAGTCAACGTTGGGTAGAAAAGTCAAGGTTGGAACTCAACAGGGATGAGTTTTGGGATAAAAACGCTCCAATTGGACGAAAAAGTCAACGTTGGGTGGAAAACTCAATATTGGACCTCAATGGGGACAAATTTTGGGATAAAAACGCCTCCGTTGGACCAAACCCAGACATTTTGGTCAATGGGGATGAATTTTGGGATAGAAACACGCCAATTGGACGGATAAGTCAATGTTGGGTGAAAAAAGTCAATGTTCAACGTCAATGGGTCAAATTTTGGGATAAAAACGCCCTCGTTGTCCACACCCAAGCATTCTGGTCAATGGGGATGAATTTTTGGGATAAAATGCTCCAATTGGACGGAAAAGTCAACTTTGGGTGGAAAACTCAATATTGGACTTCAATGGGGAAAAATTTTGGGGTAAAAATGCCCCTGTTGAACCAAACCCCAAGACTTTGGTCAATGGGGAAGAATTTTGGGGTAAAAATGCTCCAATTGGGTAGAAAAGTCAAGTTTGGAACTCAACAAGGATGACTTTTGGGTAAAAAGGCCCAGTTGGGTGGGAAAGCCAATGTTGGGTGGAAAAGTCAATATTCAATGTCAATGGGAAAAATTTCGGGATAAAAACTCCCCCGTTGGACCAAACCGGAAGAGTATGTCAATGGGGATGAATTTTTGGGATAAAAACGTCCCAATTGGGTGAAAAAGTCAACGTTGGATGGAAAAGTCAAGGTTGGAACTCGACAGGCATGAGTTTTGGGATAAAAACGCTCCAAGTGGACGGAAAAGTCAACTTTGGGTGGAAAAGCCAATATTGGACTTCCATGGGGACCAATTTTAGGATAAAAACGCCCCAATTGGGTAGAAAAGTCAACGTCGGACATCAACGAGGATGGATTTGGAATAAAAAATGCCCAGTAGGGTGGAAAAGCCAACGCTGGGCCTCAAGGGGGATGGATTTTTGGATAAAAACACCCAGTTGGGTGGAAAAGTCAAGATTCAACATCAATGGGAGAAATTTCGGGATAAAAACGCTCCCTTTGGACCAAACCCCAAGATTTTGGTCAATGGGGAAGAATTTTGGGGTAAAAACTCCCTAATTGTATGGAAAAGTCTATGTTGGACCTCAATGGGGATGAATTTGGGGTAAAAAGGCCCAATTGGGTGGAAAAGTCAGTGTTGGGTGGAAAAGTCAATGTTCAACATCAATGGGACAAATTTTGAGATAAAACGCCCCCGTTGGACCAAACCCCAAGATTTTGGTCAATGGGGATGAATTTTGGGATAAAAACGCTCCATTTGGGTGAAAAAGTCAACGTTGGATGGAAAAGTCAAGGTTGGATCTCAACAGGGATGAGTTTTGGGATAAAAACGCTCCAATTCGATGGAAAAGTCAACTTTGGGTGGAAAAGCCAATACTGGACTTCAATGGGGACAAATTTTAGGATAAAACGCCCCAATTGGGTAGAAAAGTCAACGTCGGACATCAACGAGGATGGATTTGGAATAAAAATGCCCAGTTGGGTGGAAAAGCCAACGCTGGGCCTCAAGGGTGATGGATTTTTGGATAAAAACACCCAGTTGGGTGGAAAAGTCAAGATTCAACATCAATGGGACAAATTTCGGGATAAAAACGCTGCCTTTGGACCAAACCCCAAGATTTTGGTCAATGGGGAAGAATTTTGGGGTAAAAACACCCTAATTGTATTGAAAAGTCAATGTTGGACCTCAATGGGGATGAATTTGGGGTAAAAAGGCCCAGTTGGGTGGAAAAGCCAATGTTGGGTGCAAAAGTCAAGGTTCAACATCAATGGGACAAATTTTGGGATAAAAACGCCCCCGTTGGATCAAAACCCACGACTTTGGTCAATGGGATGAATTTTGGGATAAAAACGCTCCAATTGGGTAGAAAAGTCAACGTTAAGTTTATGAGGATGGATTTGTGATGAAAAATGCCCCAATTGGGTGCAAAAGTCAGTGTTGGGTGGAAAGGTCAATGTTCAACATCAATGGGACAAATTTTGAGATAAAAACGCCCCCGTTGGACCAAACCCCAAGATTTTGGTCAATGGGGATGAATTTTGGGATAAAACCGCTCCAATTGGAGGGAAAAGTCAACGTTGGGTGGAAAACTCAATATTGGACCTCAATGGTGACAAATTTTAGGATAAAAACGCCTCCATCCTACCAAAACCCAAGATTTTGGTCAATGGGGTGAATTTTGGGATGAAACCGCCCCAATTGGGTGAAAAAGTCAACGTTGGATGGAAAAGTCAAGGTTGGAACTCAACAGGGATGAGTTTTGGGATAAAAGCGCTCCAATTGGACGGAAAATTGAACATTGGGTGGAAAAGCAAATATTGGACCTCAATGGGAACAAATTTTGGGATAAAAACGCCCCCGTTGGACCAAACCCCAACATTTTGGTCAATGGGGATGAATTTTGGGATAAAAATGCTCCAATTGGACGGAAAAGTCAACATTGATTGGAAAATCAGGGTTGATCTCACAGGATGAGTTTTTGGATAAAAACGGCTCCATGGATGGAAAAGTCAACGTTGGGTGGAAAAACTCAATATTGGACCTCAAGGGACAATTTTTAGGTAAACGCCACCTACCAAAACCCAGATTTTGGTCAAGGGGGTGAATTTTGGGTAAAACCACCCCCAACTGGACGGAAAAGTCAATGTTGGGTGAAAAAGTCAATGTTTAACATCAACGGGTCAAATTTTGGGATAAAAACGCCCTCGTTGGTCCAAAACCCAACATTTTGGTCAATGGAGATGAATTTTTGGGATAAAAATGCTCCAATTGGACGGAAAAGTCAACATTGGGTGGAAAACTCAATATTGGACTTCAAGGGGGAAAAATTTTGGGATAAAAATGCTCCTGTTGGACCAAACCCCAAGACTTTGTTCAATGGGGAAGAATTTTGGGTTAAAAATGCTCCAATTGGGTAGAAAAGTCAGTTGGAAACTCACAAGGGTGCACTTTGGGTAAAAAGGCCCAGTGGGGTGGAAAGCCAATGTTGGGTGGAAAAGTCATGTTCAATGTCAATGGGAAAAATTTCGCGGATAAAAACTCCCCCGTTGGACCAAACCGGCGAAGAAGTATGTCAATGGGGATGAATTTTTGTGATAAAAACGTCCCAATTGGGTGAAAAAGTCAACGTTGGATGGAAAAGTCAAGGTTGGAACTCGACAGGGATGAGTTTTGTGATAAAAACGCTCCAATTTGACGGAAAAGTCAACTTTGGGTGGAAAAGCCAATATTGAATTTCAATGGGGACAAATTTTAGGATAAAAACGCCCCAATTGGGTAGAAAAGTCAACGTCGGACATCAACGAGAATGGATTTGGAATAAAAATGCCTAGTTGGGTGGAAAAGCCAACGCTGGGCCTCAAGGGGGATGGATTTTTGGATAAAAACACCCAGTTGGGTGGAAAAGTCAAGATTCAACATCAATGGGACAAATTTCGGGATAAAAACGCTCCCTTTGGACCAAACCCCAAGATTTTGGTCAATGGGGAAGAATTCTGGGGTAAAAACTCCCTAATTGTATGGAAAAGTCAATGTTGGACCTCAATGGGATGAATTTGGGGTAAAAAGGCCCAGTTGGTGGAAAAGCCAATGTGGGGTGGAAGTCAGGTTCAACATAATGGGACAAATTTCGGGATAAAAACGCCCCTGTTGGACCAAACCCCAACATTTTGGTCAATGGGGATGAATTTTGAGATAAAAACGCTCCATTTGGGTGAAAAAGTCAACGTTGGATGGAAAAGTCAAGGTTGGATCTCAACAGGATGAGTTTTGGGATAAAAACGCTCCAATTGGATGGAAAAGCCAATGTTGGGTGGAAAACTCAATATTGGACTTCCATGGGGACAAATTTTAGGATAAAAACGCCCCAATTGGGTAGAAAAGTCAACGTCGGACATCAACGAGGATGGATTTGGAATAAAAATGCCCAGTTTGGTGGAAAAGCCAACGCTGGGCCTCAAGGGGGATGGATTTTTGGATAAAAACACCCAGTTGGGGGGAAAAGTCAAGATTCAACATCAATGGGACAAATTTCGGGATAAAAACGCTCCCTTTGGACCAAACCCCAAGATTTGCGTCAATGGGGAAGATTTTGGGTAAAAATCCCTAATGTATGAAAAGCCATGTTGGACCTCAATGGGGATGAATTGGGAAAAAGGCCCAGTTGGTGAAAACAATGTTGGGTGGAAAAGTAAAGGTTCAACATCAATGGGACAAATTTTGGGATAAAAACGCCCCCGTTGGATCAAAACCAAAGACTTTGGTCAATGGGGATGAATTTTGGGATAAAAACGCTCCATTTGGGTAGAAAAGTCAAAGTTGGGCATCAATGAGGATGGATTTGTGATAAAATTGCCCCAATTGGGTGGAAAAGTCAGTGTTGGGTGGAAAGGTCAATGTTCAACATCAATGGGACAAATTTTGAGATAAAAACGCCCCCGTTGGACCAAACCCCAAGATTTTGGTCAATGAGGATGAATTTTGGGATAAAAACGCTCCAATTGGATGGAAAAGTCAACGTTGGGTGGAAAACCCAATATTGGACCTCAATGGGGACAAATTTTAGGATAAAAAGGCCCCCATCCTACCAAAACCCAAGATTTTGGTCAATGCGGGTGAATTTTGGGATAAAAACGCCCCAATTGGACGGAAAAGTCAACGCTGGATGGAAAAGTCAAGGTTGGAACTCAACAGGGATGAGTTTTGGGATAAAAGCGCTCCAATTGGACGGAAAATTCAACATTGGGTGGAAAAGCCAATATTAGGCCTCAATGGGGACGAATTTTGGGATAAAAACACCCCCGTTGGGACAAACCCCCAAATTTTGGTCAATGGGGATGATTTGAAAAAAACGCTCCATTTGGGTGAAAAAGTCAACGTTGGATGAAAAGTCAGGTTGATCTCAACAGGATGAGTTTGGATAAAAACGCTCCAATTGGATGAAAGTTCAACGTGGTGGAAAACTCATATTGGACCTCAATGGGGACAAATTTCAGGATAAAAACGCCCCCGTTGGACCAAACCCCAACATTTTGGTCAATGGGTATGAATTTTGGGATAAAACCACCCCAATTGGACGGAAAAGTCAATGTTGGGAGAAAAAGTCAATGTTCAACGTCAATGGGTCAAATTTTGGGATAAAAACGCCCTCGTTGTCCAAAACCGCAACATTCTGGTCAATGGGGATGAATTTTTGGGATAAAAATGCTCCAATTGGACGGAAAAGTCAACATTTTGTGGAAAACTCAATATTGGACTTCAATGGGGAAAAATTTTGGGATAAAAATGCCCCTGTTGGACCAAACCCCATGACTTTGGTCAATGGGGAAGAATTTTGGGGTAAAAATGCTCCAATTGGGTAGAAAAGTCAAGTTTGGAACTCAACAAGGATGACTTTTGGGTAAAAAGGCCCAGTTGGGTGGGAAAGCCAATGTGGGTGGAAAAGTCAATGTTCAATGTCAATGGGAAAAATTTCGGGATAAAAACTCCCCCGTTGGACCAAACCGGAAGAGTATGTCAATGGGGATGAATTTTTGGGATAAAAACGTCCCAATTGGGTGAAAAAGTCAACGTTGGATGGAAAAGTCAAGGTTGTAACTCGACAGGGATGAGTTTTGGGATAAAAACGCTCCAATTGGACGGAAAAGTCAACTTTGGGTGGAAAAGCCAATATTGGACTTCCATGGGGACAAATTTTAGGATAAAAACGCCCCAATTGGGTAGAAAAGTCAACGTCGGACATCAACGAGGATGGATTTGGAATAAAAATGCCTAGTTGGGTGGAAAAGACAACGCTGGGCCTCAAGGGGGATGGATTTTTGGATAAAAACACTCAGTTCGGTGGAAAAGTCAAGATTCAACATCAATGGGACAAATTTCGGGATAAAA
>JAVTVJ010007412.1:0-10179 GCA_034509425.1 Eopsaltria australis
ATCCCGAGATCTTGAGGAATTCCAGGGCTCTGGATGGGTTCCTGGAGAAGCTCCTGGCGCGTCCAATCCCAAATCTTCGGGATTTTTGGGAATTTTGGGGGTTTTTTTTTTCCAGGCTTACAACGCCAAAACCAAGAGCTTTGAGGATCCTCCCAACCACGCCCGGAGCTCCGGGAATAAAGGGAAGGGAAAGGGGAAAGGGAAAGGTGAGGCTGGAAAAGGTGGGAATAAAATGGGGAAGGGTTGGGAAAAGGGAAAAAAGGGGTGGAAAAAGGGGAAAAAAGAGATGGAAAAGGGATTGGAAAAAGGGGGAAAAGGGACTGGAAAAGGGATTGGAAAGGGAAAAAAGTGGTGGGAAAAGAGGTGGAAAAAGGGCTGGAAAAGGGGTGGGAAAGGGGTGGGAAAAGGGAAAAAAGGGGGTGGAAAAGAGACAGAAAAAGGGTGGAAAAGGGTCTGGAAAATGAGGAAAAAAGGAGTGGAAAAAGGGCTGGAAAAGGGGTGGGAAATGGGTGGAAAAGGGGCAGGAAAGGGGTTGGAAAATGGGTGGAAAAATGACAGAAAAAGGGCTGGAAAAGGGGTGGGAAAAGGGTGGAAAAAAGGTGGGAAAGGGGTGGAAAGAGGGGGAGAAAGGGGGTGGAAAAGGGGGTGGAGAAGGGGTGGGAAAAGGGACAGGAAAAAGGGTGGGAAAAGGGCGGGAAAAGGGACTGGGAGGTGATGGATTAAAGGAGGAAGAGGAGGAGGAGGAAGAACAAGGAATGAGGAGGAAGAACTGGGGAAGAGGAGGAGGAGCAGCAGGGAATGAGGAAGAGGAGGAAGAGGAAGAACTGGGAATGAGGAAGAGGAGGAGGAAGAACAGGGGATGAGGAAGAGGAGGAGCAGGGAATGAGGAGGAAAAGGAACAACAGGAAAGGAGGAAGATGAGGAAGAACTGGGAAGGAGGAGGAGAAACGGAATGAGGAAGAGGAGGAAGAACGGGATGAAGAGGAGGATGAGCAGGGAATAAGGAGGAGGAGGAGGAAGAGGAGGAGGAAGAACTGGGAACAAGGAGGAGGAGGAAGAACAACGAAGGATGAGGTGGAGGAAGAACAGGGAATGAGGAGGAGGAGGAGGAAGAGGAGGAGGAAGAACTGGGAATGAGGAGGAGGAAATACTGGGAACGAGGAAGAGGAGGAAAAACCAGGAAGGATGAGGAGGAGGAAGAACTGGGAATGAGGAGGAGGAGGAGGAACATGGAAGGAGGAAGAGAAGGAGCAGGGAATGAGGAGAACGAAGAAGAGGAAGAACCAGGAATGAGAGGAGGAAGAACAGGAAATGAGGAGGATGAGGAAGAACTGGGAATGAGGAGGAGGAGGAGGAGCAGGGAATGAGGAAGAGGAGGATGAGGAGCAGGGAATGAGGAAGAGGAGGAGCAGGGAATGAGGAAGAGGAGGATGAGGAGCAGGGAATGACTCGGCCCTGGGGATTTTTCCCGGGGATTTTCCAGGGAAGGGCAAAGGGAAGGCACCGAGCGCGGAGCCGAGCGAGCCGGAGGCGGCCGAGCCGCGAGCGCCCAAACTGCGGACGCTGGACGTGTTCTCCGGCTGCGGGGGCCTCTCCGAGGGCTTCCACCAGGCAGGTGAGGCCTGGAATCCCGGAATTCCGGAATTTGGGAATGGTGGGGGCCTCTCCGAGGGCTTCCACCAGGCAGGTGAGGCCTGGAATCCCGGGATTCTGGAATTTGGGAATGGTGGGGGCCTCTCCGAGGGCTTCCACCAGGCAGGTGAGGCCTGGAATCCCGGAATTCCGGAATTTGGGAATGGTGGGGGCCTCTCCGAGGGCTTCCACCAGGCAGGTGAGGCCTGGAATCCCGGAATTCCGGAATTTGGGAATGGTGGGGACCTCTCCGAGGGCTTCCACCAGGCAGGTGAGCTGAATTCGGAATTTTGGGAATGGTGGGCCCTTCCGAGGGCTTCCACCAGGCAGGTGAGGCCTGGAATCCCGGAATTCCGGAATTTGGGAATGGTGGGGGCCTCTCCGAGGGCTTCCACCAGGCAGGTGAGGCCTGGAATCCCGGAATTCCGGAATTTGGGAATGGTGGGGACCTCTCCGAGGGCTTCCACCAGGCAGGTGAGGCCTGGAATCCCGGAATTCCGGAATTTGGGAATGGTGGGGGCCTCTCCGAGGGCTTCCACCAGGCAGGTGAGCTCCAGGAATCCCGGGATTCTGGAATTTGGGAATGGTGGGGGCCTCTCCGAGGGCTTCCACCAGGCAGGTGAGGCCTGGAATCCCGGGATTCTGGAATTTGGGAATGGTGGGGTTTGGAGAAGGCTGGGAAAGGTCTTGGGGGTCATTGGATCTGCTGGACATTCCCAGTGCCTGGTCCTGGCTGTTCCCACCCAACCCTGACCATTCCTGACCATTCCCAGCCAACCTTGACCATCTCTGACCATTCCCAGTGTCCAACCTTGACCATTCCCACCCAAACCTTGACCATTCCCACTCATCCCTGACCACTCCGACCCAACCTTGACCATCCCCACCCAACTCTGACTACTCCTGACCATTCCCAGTGCCCAGTCTTGACCATTCCCATCCAACCTTGACCATTGCCACCCAACTGTGGTCATTCCCACCCAGCCTTGACCATTCCTGGTCGCTCCCAGTACCCAACCCTCATCATCCCCACCCAACCTTGACCATCCCTGACCATTCCCAGTGCCCAACCTTGACCATTCCCACCCAACCTTGACCATTCCCACCCAACCTTGACCAGTCCTACTCAACCTTGACCAGTCCCACTCAACCTTGACCAGTCCCACTCAACCTTGACCATTCTCACCCAACTGTGGTCATTCCCGCCCAATCTTGACCACTCCTGACCATTCCCAACGTCCATCCTTGACCATCCCCACCCAACTCTGTCCATTCCCGATATCCAATCCCAACCCCTCAGGAGTGTCGGAGACGCTGTGGGCCATCGAGATGTGGGAGCCGGCGGCGCAGGCGTTCCGGCTCAACAACCCCGGCACCACGGTGTTCACCGAGTGCCCAACCTTGACCATCCCTGACCATTCCCAGTGCCCAACCTTGACCATTCCTGACCATTCCCAGTGTCCAACGTTGACCATCCCTGACCATTCCCAGTGTCCAACCTTGACCATTCCTGACCATTCCCAGTGCCCAACCTTGACCATCCCTGACCATTCCCAGTGCCCAACCTTGACCATTCCTGACCATTCCCAGTGTCCAACGTTGACCACTCCACTCGACCTTGACCATTCCCACTCAACCTTGACCATTCTCACCCAACTGTGGTCATTCCCACCCAACCTTGACCATTCCTGGCCGCTCCCAGTACCCAACCCTCACCATTCCCAGTGCCCAACCTTGACCATTCCTGACCATTCCCAGTGCCCAACCTTGACCATTCCTGACCATTCCTAGTGCCCAACGTTGACCACTTCCACCCAACCTTGACCATTCCCACCCAACCTTGACCATCCCCACCCAACCTTGACCACTCCTGACCATTCCCAGTGCCCAACCTTGACCATCCTTGACCATTCCCAGTGTCCAGTCTTGACTATTCCCACCCAACTGTGGTCATTCCCACCCAACTGTGGTCATTCCCACCCAACCTTGACCAGTCCTACTCAACCTTGACCAGTCCTACTCAACCTTGACCAGTCCCACTCAACCTTGACCATTCCCACCCAACTGTGGTCATTCCCACCCAACCTTGACCACTCCTGACCATTCCCAGTGTCCAACCTTGACCATCCCCACCGAACTCTGACCACTCTTGACCATTCCCGATATCCAATCCCAACCCCTCAGGAGTGTCGGAGACGCTGTGGGCCATCGAGATGTGGGAGCCGGCGGCGCAGGCGTTCCGGCTCAACAACCCCGGCACCACGGTGTTCACCGAGGACTGCAACGTGCTGCTCAAGCTGGTCATGGCCGGAGAGAAGACCAACTCCTTGGGCCAGAAGCTGCCCCAGAAGGGCGACGTGGAGATGCTCTGCGGTGGCCCCCCGTGCCAGGGCTTCAGCGGCATGAACCGCTTCAACTCGCGCACCTACTCCAAGTTCAAGAACTCCTTGGTGGTCTCCTTCCTCAGGTGGGTGCGCAGGGTGGGGTTTTGGGCGTTTTTTGGGGGGTTTTGGGGGTTTTTAGGGATTTTTTTGGGATTTTTAGGGATTTTTTGGGGATTTTTGGGGATTTTTTGGGGGTTTTTTAGGGATTTTTTGGGGATTTTTAGGGATTTTTTGGGGATTTTTTGGGGATTTTTTGGGGGTTTTTTGGGGATTTTTTTGGGATTTTTTTGGGGATTTTTGGGGGGGTTTTGGGATGACACCCCTGTCTGGTGTCCCCTCAGGGTTTTTTTGGGTGTACTCCTTCCGCTCAGGTGGGTGCGGCAGAGGTGGTTGTGGGGTTTTTTTGGGGGGATTTTGGGAGATTTTTGGGGATTTTTGGGGGTTTTGCGGGTAGGGTTTTTATTTTATTTTTTGGGGATTTGGCCGGGGTTTGGGATGAACCCAGTGCCTGTCTGGTGTCTCCGTCAGGGTTTTTTTTTGGGGGTCTCCTTCCTCAGGTGGGTTGTCCAGGGTGGGGTTTTGGGCTTTATTTTGGGGGTTTTTGAGTTTGGTGGATGATTTTTTAGGGATTTTTGGGGATTTTTTGGGGGTTTTTAGGGATTTTTTTTTGATTTTTTGGGGATTCTTGCGGGGGTTTTGGGATGACACCCCTGTCTGGTGTCCCCTCAGGGTTTTTTTGGGGGTCTCCTTCCTCAGGTGGGTGCCCAGGGTGGGGTTTTGGGGTTTTTGGGGGTTTTTGGGGATTTTTAGGGATTTTTGGGGGGATTTTTAGGCATTTTTTTCAGTTTTTTGGGGGGTTTTTGGGGTCTCACCCCCATCCAATGTCCCCCTCATGGGATTTTTTGGGGGGTTTATTTGGGATTTTTTGGGGGATTTTTTGGGGGGTTTTTGGGGTGTTTTGGGAGGTTTTTGGGGTGTTTTTGGGGTCTCACCCCCATCCAATGTCCCCCTCATGGGATTTTTTTGATGTTTATTTGGGGTGTTTTTGGGGTGTTTTTGGGGTGGTTTTGGGGTGTTTTTGGGGTCTCACCCCCATCCAATGTTCCCCTCATGGGATTTTTTTGGGTGTTTTTTGGGTGTTTTTGGGGTGTTTTTGGGGGGTTTTTGGGGTGTTTTTGGGAGGTTTTTGGGGGGTTTTTGGGGTGTTTTTGGGGTGTTTTTGGGGTGTTTTAGGGTGTTTTTGGGGTCTCACCCCCATCCAACGTCCCCCTCACGGTTTTTTTTGGGGCTGTCCCCGCAGTTACTGCGATTATTACCGGCCGCGCTTCTTCCTGCTGGAGAACGTCCGGAACTTCGTGTCCTTCAAGAGGTCCATGGTGCTCAAGCTGACGCTGCGCTGCCTGGTGCGCATGGGCTACCAGTGCACCTTCGGGGTCCTCCAGGTAGGGTCCTCGGGGTGCTTTTGGGGTGAAAAACCCCGTTTTTGGCACCCTAAGGAGTGTTGGGTGTGGTGCTCCTTGGGGTCGTTCCCAAAGGAATTCCCAATTCCAAGTTGACTCCTTGGGTGGCTTTGGGGACATCCCCAGACGGGACAGGAGGGGTTGACTCCATGTGGGGTCCTCGGGGGTCCTCGGGGTGCTTTTGGGGTGAAAAACCCCATTTTTGGCACCCTAAGGAGTGTTGGGTGTGGTGCTCCTTGGGGACATTCCCAAAGGAATTCCCAATTCCAGGTTGACTCCTTGGGTGGCTTTGGGGACATCCCCAGATGGGACAGGTCCTTCAAAGGAGGGGTTGATTCCATGTGGGGTCCTCAGGGTGGTTTTGGGGTGAAAAACCCCGTTTTTGGCACCCTAAGGAGTGTTGGGTGTGGTGCTCCTTGGGGACGTTCCCGAAGGAATTCCCAATTCTCCATTGACTCCTTGGGTGGCTTTGGGGACATTCCCACCCCAGTTCCCTCAGGAATTGTCCCCTCAAAGGCCCCCCACTGTCCCTAACCCTAAGCTTGACCATTCCAACCCAACCTTGACCATTCCCACCCAACTTTGACCATTCCAACCCAACTTTGACCATTCCCACCCAACCTTGACCATTCCCACCCAACCTTGACCATTCCCACCCATCTTTGACCATTCCAACCCAACTTTGACCATTCCCACCCAACCTTGACCATTCCCACCCAACCTTGGCCATTCCCACTCATCCCTGACCATTCCCACCCATCTTTGACCATTCCAACTCAACCTTGACCATTCCCACCCATCTTTGACCATTCCAACTCAACCTTGACCATTCCCACCCAACCTTGACCATTCCCACTCATCCCTGACCATTCCCACCCATCTTTGACCATTCCCACCCAACCTTGACCATTCCCACTCATCCCTGACCATTCCCACCCATCTTTGACCATTCCAACTCAACCTTGACCATTCCCACCCAACTGTGGTCATTCCCACCCAACCTTGACCATTCCCACCCAACTGTGGTCATTCCCACCCAACCTTGACCATTCCCACCCAACTGTGGTCATTCCCACCCAACCTTGGCCGTTCCCACCCCAGTTCCCTCAGGAATTGTCCCCTCCAAAGACCCAACTGACCCCTTGGGTGGCTCTGGGGACATTCCCATCTCCATGAGGGTTCCAGGTCGACATAGCCACCAAGTTCCCTTCAGGAATTGTCCCCTCCAAAGACCCAGTTGACTCCTTGGATGCCTTTAGGGCCAGTTGGGAACGTTCCAGTTGGGAATATTCCAGTTGGGAACATTCCAGTTGAGAATATCCCAGTTCCCTCAGGAACTGTCCCCTCCAAAGACCCAACTGACCCCTTGGGTGGCTTTGGGGATTCCTCAAGGGAATGTTCCAGTTGGGAATGTTCCAATTGAGAATATTCCAATTGAGAATATTCCAGTTGGGAACGTTCCAGTTGAGAACGTTCCAGTTGAGAACGTTCCAGTTGGGAATGTTCCAATTGAGAATGTTCCAGTTGAGAACGTTCCAGTTGAGAACGTTCCAGTTGAGAACGTTCCAATTGGGAATATTCCAGTTGGGAACATTCCAGTTGAGAATATCCCAGTTCCCTCAGGAATTGTCCCCTCCAAAGACCCAAGTGACCCCTTGGGTGGCCCTGGGGCCATTCCCACGCCGCTTCCCTGGGGATTGTCCCCCCGCAGGCCGGTCAGTACGGCGTGGCGCAGACGCGGCGCCGGGCCATCGTGCTGGCGGCGGCGCCGGGCGAGAAGCTGCCCATGTTCCCCGAGCCCCTGCACGTGTTCGCGCCCCGCGCCTGCCAGCTCAGCGTCGTGGTGGACGACAAGAAGTTCGTCAGCAACATCACCCGGTGAGGCCGCGGGCGTTCCTCGGGAATTCCGCCTTGGGAATGAGGGGTTGGGAATCTGGGGCCAGGAATTCGGCGTTGGGAATTCAGTACCGGGAATTCCACGTTGGGAATTTCAGGTTGGGAATTTCGGTGTTGGGAATTTGGGGACAGGAATTCGGCGTTGGGAATTCAGTACTGGGAATTCCACATTGGGAATTTCAGGTTGGGAATTTCGGTGTTGGGAATTTGGGGACAGGAATTCGGTGTTGGGAATTCAGTACTGGGAATTCCACATTGGGAATTTCAGGTTGGGAATTTCGGTTTTGGGAATTTGGGGACAGGAATTCGGTGTTGGGAATCCAGTACTGGGAATTCCACGTTGGGAATTTCAGGTTGGGAATTCGGTGTTGGGAATCTGGGGACAGGAATTCGGTGTTGGGAATCCGGCCCCCAAGAATTCGGCGTTGGGATTTTTAGTGTTGGGAAATCCGTGTTGGGAATTCGGTGTTGGGAATTCTGCATTGGGAAATCTGAGTTGGGAATTTGACACCAGGAATTCTGAGTTGGGAATTTGGTGTTGGGAATTTGGTGTCGGGAATTCCGAGTTGGGAATTCCACGTAGGGAATTTGGCGTTGGGAGTTCCGTGTTGGGAATTCAGGGCCAGGAATTCGGTGTTGGGAATTCCAAGTTTGGAATTCCGAGTTGGGAATTGGACACCCGGAATTCCGAGTTGGGAATTTGGTGTTGGGAATTTTGGGTTGGGAATTCGGTGTTGGGAATGAGGGGTTGGGAATTTCAGGTTGGGAATTCGGCGTTGGGAGCTCTGTGTTGGGAATTTGGAGCCAGGAATTCGGTGTTGGGAATTCAGTACTGGGAATTCCATGTTGGGAATTTCAGGTTGGGAATTTTGGGCTGGGAATTCGAGTTGGGAATTTGGTGTTGGGAATTCCAAGTTGGGAATTTGGTGTTGGGAATTCCAAGTTGGGAATTTCAAGTTGGGAATTTTGAGTTGGGAATTTTGGTCTGGGAATTTGGTGTTGGGAATTCCGAGTTCAGAATTTGACGCCCGGAATTCTGCGTTGGGAATTCGGCCCCAAGAATTTGGCGTTGGGAAATCCACGCTGGGAATTCAGCGCTGGGAATTCAGCGCTGGGAATTCGGTGCCAGGAATTCCACGTTGAGAATGCGGGGCCGGGAATTCGGCATCGGGAACTCGACGCCGGCGATGCCGCGTCAGGAATTCGGTGTCGGGAATTCGGCCGCAGAAATTCGGTGCCGGGGATCCAGCACCAGGAATTCCTCGTCGGGAATTCCTTGTCGGGAATTCCGTGTCGGGAATTCACGTCCCCCCTTCCCCGTGTCCCCAGGACGTACTCGGGGCCGTTCCGCACCATCACGGTGCGGGACACGATGTCGGACCTGCCCGAGATCCGCAACGGCGCCGCGGCGCTGGAGATCTCCTACAACGGCGAGCCCCAGTCGTGGTTCCAGCGCCAGATCCGCGGCTCCCAGTACCAGCCCATCCTCAGGGACCACATCTGCAAGGTGGGGACACTGGGAGATGCTGGGAGACGCTGGGAGATGCCGGGATCGGGGAGAGGGAGCGGCCACGGCGCTTCCTGGGGTGGCTGAGCCCGGAATTGGGATGGGGGAACCTTTGGGAATGGTGGTTTTGGGAATGGTGGAAGTGGTGGGAATGGTGGAGGTGGTGGGAACTGTGGGTGGAGGTGTTTGGAATGATGGTTTTGGGAGTGGTAGAGGTGTTGGGAATGGTGGTTTTGGAAGTGGTGGAGGTGGTGGGAATGGTGAAGATACTGGGAATGGTGGGAGGTGGTGGGAATGGTTTTGGGAATGGTGGTGGAGGTGGAACCATTAGGAGTGGTGGTTGTGGGAATGGTGGAGGTGTTGGGAATGGTGGAGATGGTGGGAATGATGGAGGTGTTGGGAATTGTGGAGGTGTTGGGAATGGTGGAGATGGGAATGGTGGTGGAGATGGGAATGGTGGAGGTGTTGGGAATGGTGGAGGTGGGAATGGTGGAGATGGTGGGAATGGTGGAGATGGGAATGGTGGAGGTGTTGGGAATTGTGGAGGTGTTGGGAATGGTGGAGATGGGAATGGTGGAGATGGGAATGGTGGAGGTGTTGGGAATGGTGGAGATGGTGGGAATGGTGGAGATGGGAATGATGGAGGTGTTGGGAATGGTTGGAGGTGTTGGGAATGGTTGGAGGGGTTGGGAATGGTGGAGATGTTGGGAATGGTGGAGATGGGAATGGTGGAGGTGTTGGGAATTGTGGAGGTGTTGGGAATGGTTGGAGGGGTTGGGAATGGTGGAGATGTTGGGAACAGTGGAGGTGTTTGAAACCAGTGAAGCCACTGGGATCTGGTGGGGCCGCTGGGAGCCGCCTGTCCCCACCCTTCCCTGGACACCGACCGGTCCTCGGTGGCGTCCAACGTCCCCCAATGGCGTCCAACGTCCCCTCGTGGTGTCCAACGTCCCCTGATGGTGCCCAACATCCCCCAATGGTGCCCAATGTCCCCCAATGGCGTCCAACGTCCCCTCGTGGTGTCCAACAACCCCTGATGGTGCCCAACATCCCCCAATGGTGCCCAATGTCCCCCAATGGTGTCCCCCAACAGTTGTGTGGATCTGATGGTCTCCAATGGCCACCACATCCCAATGGTTGGGTTTGATGGTCTCCAACGTCCCCTCGTGGTGTCCCCCAATGGTGTCCAACGTCCCCCAATGGCGTCCAATGTCCCCTTGTGGTGTCCAACGTCTCCTTGTGGTGTCCAACATCCCCCAATGATACCCAACATCCCCCAATGGTGTCCAACAGCCCCCAA
>JAVTVJ010007414.1:0-14409 GCA_034509425.1 Eopsaltria australis
GGATTTTGGGGTGAATTTGGGGGATTTTGGGTGTCCCTGAGCGGTTTAGGGGGATCTGAAGTGGATTTTGGGGTGAATTTGGGGGATTTTGGGGGTCCCTGAGGGGTTTCGAAGGATCTGAGCAGGATTTTGGGGTGAATTTGGGGGGTTTTGGGCTGACCATATTTGTCCCTGATTAGCATAAAGGGCGTGGCCACACCCAGTGATCACGGGGCCTTGTTTGAATCAAAGGGGCGTGGCCTAACACCAACATCCACACTCCAACCTCATTTGCGTATAGTCGGTGAATATTCATCTTTTTTTTGCATAAATACAGGCGTGATTCAATTAAATCTTATTCATTCCCTTGCAATAAACTTCATTTGCATGAAAAGCAGAGTCCATCAGCGTTAATTCATCGCATTTCCATCATTTGCATCAAGTGTTTTTCCAAGCCCTCCAAAAGACCCAAAATGACCCAGAACTGCCCCAATTTTCCCCAAATCCCCCCAAACTGCCCCCAGATCCCCCTTTTCCCCCCTAAAACCCGCATTTTCCTCCATTTTCAGCCATCTTTTCCATAGTTGCTCATTTTTCCCATCTAAGGCGCCTCATTTGCATAGCGGCCGCGGCCCCGCCCCCAGGGGCGTGGCCTGACGGGCGACTCCTCCCCCAGCAGGCGGCGCATGCGCAGCTCCTGCTCGGCCTGGCTCTAGCCCGGCAGGCACTGAGACCTCCCGGCCACTAGGTGGCGCTAACGCAGTGGGTTTTGAGGCGATCTGAGGGCTTTGGGTGGAAATGTAGGGGATGATGGGGGTCCCAGGTAGAATATGGGGGATTGTGGGGTCAATTTGGTGGATTTTGGGGATCCCTGAGAGGTTTAGGGTCACCTGAAGTGGATTTTGGGATGAATTTGGGGGATTTTGGTGGTCCCAGAGAGGTTTAGGGAGATCTAAAGTGGATTTTGGGGTGACTTTGGGGTTTTGGGGGGTCCTGATGGCTTTAGCAGGATTTGAGCAGGATTTTGGGGTGAATTTAATGGGGCTTTTTGGGCTGACCATTTTTGTCCCTCATTAGCATAAAGGGCGTGGCCACACCAGTGATCACGGGGCCTTGTTTGAATCAAAAGGGGCGTGGCCGAACACCAACATCCACACTCCAACCTCATTTGCGTATAGTCGGTGAATATTCATCATTTATTTGCATAAATACAGGCGTGATTCAATTAAATCTTATTCATTTCCTTGCAATAAACTTCATTTGCATGAAAAGCAGAGTCCATCAGCGTTAATTATTCGCATTTCCATCATTTGCATCAAGTGTTTCCCCAAGCCCTCCAAAAGACCCAAAATGACCCAAAACTTCCCCAAAAAGTCCCCAACATGACCCAGAACTGCCCCAATTTTCCCCAAATCCCCCCAAACTGCCCCCAGATCCCCCTTTTCCCCCCTAAAAACCGCATTTTCCTCCATTTTCAGCCATCTTTTCCATATTTGGTCATTTTCCATCTAAGGCGCCTGCATTTTGCATAGCGCCGCGGCCGCCCCCGGGCGTGGCCGGAGGCGATCCTCCCCAGCAGGCGGCGCATGCGCAGCTCCTGCTCGGCCTGGCTCTAGCCCGGCAGGCACTGAGACCTCCCGGCCACTAGGTGGCGCTAACGCAGTGGGTTTGGGGGCGATCTGAGGGCTTTGGGGGGAAATGTAGGGGATGATGGGGGTCCCAGGTAGAATATGGGGGATTGTGGGGTGAATTTGGTGGATTTTGGGGATCCCTGAGGGGTTTAGGGGCACCTTAAGTGGATTTTGGGGTGAATTTGGGGGATTTTGGGGGTCCTGAGGGTTTAGAAAGGATCTGAGAGGATTTTGGGGTGAATTTAATGGGGATTTTGGGCTGACCATATTTGTCCCTGATTAAGCATAAAGGGCGTGGCCACCCAGTGATCCGGCCTTGTTTGGAATAAAGGGGCGTGGCCTAACACACATCCACTCCAACCTCATTTTGCGTCTATCGGTGAATATCATCATTTTTTTGGCATAAATCAGGGTGATCAATTAGATTCTTATTCATTCTTGCAATAAACTTCATTGCATGAAAGCAGAGTCCATCAGCGTTAATTAATGCATTTTCCATCATTTGGCCTTCAAGTGTTTCCCAAGCCTCCAAAATGACCCAAAATGACCCAGAACTGCCCCAATTTTCCCCAAATCCCCCCAAACTGCCCCCAGATCCCCCTTTTCCCCCCTAAAAACCGCATTTTCTCCATTTTCAGCCATCTTTTCCATATTTGCTCATTTTTCCCATCTAAGGCCGCCTCATTTGCATAGCGGCCGCGGCCCCGCCCCCAGGGCCGTGGCCTGACGGGCGACTCCTCCCCCAGCAGGCGGCGCATGCGCCGCTCCTGCTCGGCCTGGCTCTAGCCCGGCAGGCACTGAGACCTCCCGGCCACTAGGTGGCGCTAACGCAGTGGGTTTGGAGGCGATCTGAGGGCTTTGGGGGAAAATGTAAGGGAATGATGGGGGTCCCAGGTAGAATATGGGGGATTGTGGGGTGAATTTGGTGGATTTTGGGGATCCCTGAGGGGTTTAGGGGCACCTGAAGTGGATTTTGGGGTGAATTTGGGGGATTTTGGGTGTCCCTGAGGGGTTTAGGGAGATCTGAAGTGGATTTTGGGGTGAATTTGGGGGATTTTGGGGGTTCCTGAGGGGTTTAGAAGGATCTGAGCAGGATTTCGGGGTGACTTTAATGGGGATTTTGGGCTGACCTTATTTGTCTGATTAGCAATAAAGGGCGGTGGCACAACCCAGTGACACGGGGGCTGTTTGAATCAAAGGGGCGTGGCTAGACACCAACATCACACTCCAACCTCATTTGCGTCTAGTCGGTGAATATTCATCATTTTTGCATAATACGGCGTGTTCAATTAAATCTTATTCATTCCCTTGCAATAAAATTCATTTGCATGAGAAGCAGAGTCCATCAGCGTTAATTAATCGCATTTCCATCATTTGCATCAAGTGTTTCCCCAAGCCCTCCAAAAGACCCAAAATGACCCAAAACTTCCCCAAAAAGTCCCCAAAATGACCCAGAACTGCCCCAATTTTCCCCAAATCCCCACAAACTGCCCCCAGATCCCCCGTTTCCCCCTAAAAACCGCATTTTCCTCCATTTTCAGCCATCTTTTCCATAGTTGCTCATTTTTTTTTCCATCTAAGGCCGCCTCATTTGCATAGCGGCCGCGGCCCGCCCCCAGGGGCGTGGCCTGACGGGCGACTCCTCCCCCAGCAGGCGGCGCATGCGCAGCTCCTGCTCGGCCTGGCTCTAGCCCGGCAGGCACTGAGACCTCCCGGCCACTAGGTGGCGCTAACGCAGTGGGTTTTGAGGCGATCTGAGCGCTTTGGGGGGAAATGTAAGGGATGATGGGGGTCCCAGGTAGAATATGGGGGATTGTGGGGTGAATTTGGTGGATTTTGGGGATCCCTGAGGGGTTTCGGGGGACCTGAAGTGGATTTTGGGGTGAATTTGGGGGATTTTGGGGGTCCCTGAGGGGTTTAGAAGGATCTGAGCAGGATTTTGGGGTGAATTTGGGGGGTTTTGGGCTGACCATTTTTGTCCCTCATTAGCATAAAGGGCGTGGCCACACCCAGTGATCGGGGCCCCCCCCTTTTTGGTTTTTGGGGAAAATCCAAAAGGGGCCCCCCCCGTGGCCCCTAAAAAAACAACACCAACTCCAACCTCATTTGCGTCTAGTCGGTGAATATTCATCATTTTTTTGCATAAATACAGGCGTGATTCAATTAGATCTTATTCATTCCCTTGCAATAAACTTTATTTGCATGAAAAGCAGAGTCCATCAGCGGTAATTAATCGCATTTCCATCATTTGTATCAAGTGTTTCCCCAAGCCCTCCAAAATGACCCAAAATGACCCAGAACTGCCCCAATTTTCCCCAAATCCCCCCAAACTGCCCCCAGATCCCCCTTTTCCCCCCTAAAAACCGCATTTTGCTCCATTTTCAGCCATCTTTTCCATATTTGGTCATTTTTCCCATCTAAGGCCGCTCATTTGCATAGCGGCCGCGGCCCTGCCCCCAGGGCCGTGGCCTGACGGGCGACTCCTCCTCCAGCAGGCGGCGCATGCGCAGCTCCTGCTCGGCCTGGCTCTAGCCCGGCAGGCACTGAGACCTCCCGGCCACTAGGTGGCGCTAACACAGTGGGTTTTGAGGCGATCTGAGGGCTTTGGGGGGAAATGTAGGGGATGATGGGGGTCCCAGGTAGACTATGGGGGATTGTGGGGTGAATTTGGTGGATTTTGGGGATCCCTGAGGGGTTTAGGGGCACCTGAAGTGGATTTTGGGGTGAATTTCGGGGGGTTTTGGGTGTCCCTGAAGGGTTTAGGGAGATCTGAAGTGGATTTTGGGGTGAATTTGGGGAATTTTGGGGGTCCCTGAGGGGTTTAGAAGGATCTGAGCCGGATTTCGGGGTGAATTTAATGGGGATTTTGGGCTGACCATATTTGTCCCTGATTAGCATAAAGGGCTGCCACACCTACAGTGATCACGGGGCCTTGATTGAATCAAAAGGGGCGTGGCCTAACACCAACATCCACACTCCAACCTCATTTGCGTATAGTCGGTGAATATTCATCATTTTTCTGCATAAATACAGGCGTGATTCAATTAGATCTTATTCATTCCCTTGCAATAAACTTCATTTGCATGAAAAGCAGAGTCCATCAGCGGTAATTAATCGCATTTCCATCATTTGTATCAAGTGTTTCCCCAAGCCCTCCAAAATGATCCAAAATGACCCAGAACTGCCCCAATTTTCCCCAAATCCCCCCAAACTGCCCACAGATTTCCCGTTTCCCCCCTAAAAACCTCATTTTCCTCCATCTTCAGCCATCTTTTCCATATTTGCTCATTTTTCCATCTAAGGCCGCCTCATTTGCATAGCGGCCGCGGCCCCGCCCCCAGGGGCGTGGCCTGACGAGCGACTCCTCCCCCAGTAGGCGGCGCATGCGCAGCTCCTGCTCGGCCTGGCTCGAGCCCGGCAGGCACTGAGACCTCCCGGCCACTAGGTGGCGCTAACGCAGTGGTTTTGGAGGCGATCTGAGGGCTTTGGGGGGAAATGTAGGGGATGATGGGGGTCCCAGGTAGAATATGGGGGATTGTGGGGTGAATTTGGTGGATTTTGGGGATCCCTGAGAGGTTTAGAGGCACCTGATGTGGATTTTGGGGTGAATTTGGGGGATTTTGGGTGTCCCTGAGCAGTTTAGGGAGATCTGAAGTGGATTTTGGGGTGAATTTGGAAGATTTTGGGGGTCCCTGATGGGTTTAGAAGGATCTGAGCAGGATTTTGGGGTGAATTTGGGAGGTTTTGGGCTGACCATATTTGTCCCTGATTAGCATAAAGGGCGTGGCCACACCCAGTGATCACGGGGCCTTGTTTGAATCAAAAGGGGCGTGGCCTAACACCAACATCAACACTCCAACCTCATTTGCGTATAGTCGGTGAATATTCATCATTTTTTTGCATAAATACAGGCGTGATTCAATTAAATCTTATTCATTCCCTTGCAATAAACTTCATTTGCATGAAAAGCAGAGTCCATCAGCGTTATTAATCGCATTTCCATCATTTGCATCAAGTGTTTCCCCAAGCCCTCCAAAAGACCCAAAATGACCCAAACTTTCCAAAAGTCCAAAGACGAACTGCCAATATTTCCCCAAATCAAACTGCCCAGATCCCCTTTTCCCTAAAAACGTACATTTTCCCTCCATTTTCTCCTCTTTCCATATTTGCTCATTTTTCCGCATCTAAGGCCGCCTCATTTGCCTAGCGGCCGCGGCCCCGCCCCCAGGGGCGTGGCCTGACAGGCGACTCCTCCCCCAGCAGGCGGCGCATGCGCAGCTCCTGCTCGGCCTGGCTCTAGTCCGGCAGGCACTGAGACCTCCCGGCCACTAGGTGGCGCTAACGCAGTGGGTTTTGAGGCGATCTGAGGGCTTTGGGGGGAAATGTAGGGGATGATGGAGGTCCCAGGTAGAATATGGGGGATTGTGGGGTGAATTTGGTGGATTTTGGGGATCCCTGAGGGGTGTTTGGGGGGTTGGTTTGGGGGTTTTTGTTTAGGGGCACCTGAAGGTGGATTTTGGGGTGAATTTTGGGGGGATTTGGGTGCTCTGAGGGGTTTAGAAGAGATTGAGCAGGATTTGGTGTGAATTATGGGGGATTTTTGGTACATATTTGTCCCTGAATTAGCATACCAGGGCGTGGCACACCAGTGATAGGGGCTTGTTTTGAGATCAAAAGGGGCGTGGCCTAACACAACATCGACACTCAACCTCATTTGCGTATAGGTCGGTGAATATTCATCATTTTTTTGCATAAATACAGGCGTGATTCAATTAAATCTTATTCATTCCCTTGCAATAAACTTCATTTGCATGAAAAGCAGAGTCTATCAGCGTTAATTAATCGCATTTCCATCATTTGCATCAAGTGTTTCCCCAAGCCCTCCAAAAGACGCAAAATGACCCAAAACTTCCCCAAAAAGTCCCCAAAATGACTCAGAACTGCCCCAATTTTCCCCAAATCCCCCCAAACTGCCCCCAGATCCCCCTTTTCCCCCTAAAAACCGCATTTTCCTCCATTTTCAGCCATCTTTTCCATAGTTGGTCATTTTTCCCATCTAAGGCCGCCTCATTTGCATAGCGGCCGCGGCCCCGCCCCCAGGGGCGTGGCCTGAAGGGCGACTCCTCCCCCAGCAGGCGGCGCATGCGCAGCTCCTGCTCGGCCTGGCTCTAGCCCGGCAGGCACTGAGACCTCCCGGCCACTAGGTGGCGCTAACGCAGTGGGTTTTGAGGCGATCTGAGGGCTTTGGGGAAAAACGTAGGGGATGATGGGGGTCCCAGGTAGAATATGGGAGATTGTGGGGTGAATTTAATGGATTTTGGGGATCCCTGAGGGGTTTAGGGGCACCTGAAGTGGATTTTGGGGTGAATTTGGGGGATTTTGGGGGTCCCTGAGCGGTTTTGGGAGATCTGAAGTGGATTTTGGAGTGAATTTGGGGGATTTTGGGGGTCCCTGAGGGGTTTAGAAGGATCTGAGCAGGATTTTGGGGTGAATTTGGGGGATTTGGGGCTGACCATATTTGTCCCTCGTTAGCATAAAGGGCGTGGCCACACCCAGTGATCACGGGGCCTTCTTTGAATCAAAAGGGTCGTGGCCTAACACCAACATCCACACTCCAACCTCATTTGCGTCTAGTCGGTGAATATTCATCATTTTTTTGCATAAATACAGGCGTGATTCAATTAAATCTTATTCATTCCCTTGCAATAAACTTCATTTGCATGAAAAGCAGAGTCCATCAGCGTTAATTCATCGCATTTACATCATTTGCATCAAGGGTTTCCCCAAGCCCTCCAAAAGACCCAAAATGACCCAGAACTGCCCCAATTTTCCCCAAATCCCCCCAAACTGCCCCCAGATCCCCCTTTTCCCCCCTAAAACCCGCATTTTCCTCCATTTTCAGCCATCTTTTCCATAGTTGCTCATTTTTCCCATCTAAGGCGCCTCATTTGCATAGCGGCCGCGGCCCCGCCCCCAGGGGCGTGGCCTGACGGGCGACTCCTCCCCCAGCAGGCGGCGCATGCGCAGCTCCTGCTCGGCCTGGCTCTAGCCCGGCAGGCACTGAGACCTCCCGGCCACTAGGTGGCGCTAACGCAGTGGGTTTTGAGGCGATCTGAGGGCTTGGGGGGGAAATGTAGGGGATGATGGGGGTCCCAGGTAGAATATGGGGGAATGTGGGGTGAATTTGGTGGATTTTGGGGATCCCTGAGGGGTTTAGGGGCACCTGAAGTGGATTTTGGGGTGAATTTGGGGGATTTTGGGGGTCCCTGAGGGGTTTAGAAGGATCTGAGCAGGATTTTGGGGTGAATTTGGGGGGTTTTGGGCTGACCATATTTGTCCCTGATTAGCATCAAGGGCGTGGCCACACCCAGTGATCACGGGGCCTTGTTTGAATCAAAAGGGGCGTGGCCTAACACCAACATCCACACTCCAACCTCATTTGCGTCTAGTCGGTGAATATTCATCATTATTTTGCATAAATAAAGGCGTGATTCAATTAAATCTTATTCATTCCCTTGCAATAAACTTCATTTGCATGAAAAGCAGAGTCCATCAGCGTTAATTAATCGCATTTCCATCATTTGCATCGAGTGTTTTTCCAAGCCTTCCAAAATGACCCAAAATGACCCAGAACTGCCCCAATTTTTCCCAAATCCCCCCAAACTGCCCCCAGATCCCCCTTTTCCCCCCTAAAAACCGCATTTTCCCCCATTTTCAGCCATCTTTTCCATATTTGCTCATTTTTCCCATCTAAGGCCGCCTCATTTGCATAGCAGCCGCGGCCCCGCCCCCAGGGGCGTGGCCTGACGAGCGACTCCTCCCCCAGCAGGCGGCGCATGCGCAGCTCCTGCTCGGCCTGGCTCTAGCCCGGCAGGCACTGAGACCTCCCGGCCACTAGGTGGCGCTAACGCAGTGGGTTTTGAGGCGCTCTGAGGGCTTTGGGGGGAAATGGAGGGGATGATGGGGGTCCCAGGTAGAATATGGGGGATTGTGGGGTGAATTTGGTGGAATTTGGGGATCCCTGAGAGGTTTAGGGGCACCTGAAGTGGATTTTGGGGTGAATTTGGGGGATTTTGGGGGTCCCTGAGGGGTTTAGAAGGATCTGAGCAGGATTTTGGGGGTGAATTTAATGGGGATTTTGGGCTGACCATATTGTCCCTGATTAGCATAAAGGGCGTGGCCACACCCAGTGATCACGGGGCCTTGTTTGAATCAAAAGGGGCGTGGCCTAACACCAACATCCACACTCCAACCTCATTTGCGTATAGTCGGTGAATATTCATCATATTTTGCATAAATACAGGCGTGATTCAATTAAATCTTATTCATTCCCTTGCAATAAACTTCATTTGCATGAAAAGCGGAGTTCATCAGCATTAATCAATCGCATTTCCATCATTTGCATTGTGTTTCCCCAAGCCCTCCAAAAGACGCAAAATGACCCAAAACTTCTCCAAAAAGTCCCCAAAATGACCCAGAACTGCCCCAATTTTCCCCAAATCCCCCCAAACTGCCCCCAGATCCCCCGTTTCCCCCCTAAAAAACGCATTTTCCTCCATTTTCAGCCATCTTTTCCATAGTTGCTCATTTTTCCCATCTAAGGCCGCCTCATTTGCATAGCGGGTGCGGCACCGCATCCAGGGGCGTGGCCTGACGGGCGACTCCTGCCCCAGCAGGCGGCGCATGCGCAGCTCCTGCTCGGCCTGGCTCGAGCCCGGCAGGCACTGAGACCTCCCGGCCACTAGGTGGCGCTAATGCAGTGGGTTTTGAGGCGATCTGAGGGCTTGGGGGGGAAATGTAGGGGATGATGGGGGTCCCAGGTAGAATATGGGGGATTGTGGGGTGAATTTGGTGGATTTTGTGGATCCCTGAGGGGTTTAGGGGCACCTGAAGTGGATTTTGGGGTGAATTTGGGGGATTTTGGGGGTCCCTGAGCGGTTTAGGGGGATCTGAAGTGGATTTTGGGGTGAATTTGGGGAATTTTGGGGGTCCCTGAGGGGTTTAGAAGGATCTGAGCAGGATTTTGGGGTGAATTTGATGGGGATTTTGGGCTGGCCATATTTGTCCCTGATTAGCAGAAAGGGCGTGGCCACACCCAGTGATCACGGGGCCCCGCCCCCCCCCCTTGGGGTTTTTTGGAAAAAGCAAAAAGGGGCGTGGCTTTAACACCAACATCCACACTTCGCAGTACCTCATTTGCGTAAGGTCGGTTGAATTATTCATTCATGGTTATTGTGCATAATACAGGCGTGATTCAATTTAGTATTCTTAATCATGTCCTGTTGCAATAGAACTTCATTTGCTTGAAGAAGCAGAGTCTGTCACGTTAATTAATCGCTTTCCATCATTTGCATCAAGTGTTTCCCCAAGCCCTCCAAAAGACCCAAAATGACCCAAAACTTCCTCAAAAAGTCCCCAAAATGACCCAGAACTGCCCCAATTTTCCCCAAATCCCCCCAAACTGCCCCCAGATCCCCCTTTTCCCCTCCTAAAAACCGCATTTTCCTCCATTTTCAGCCATCTTTTCCATATTTGCTCATTTTTCCCATCTAAGGCCGCCTCATTTGCATAGCGGCCGCGGCCCCGCCCCCATGGGCGTGGCCTGACGGGCGACTCCTCCCCCAGCAGGCGGCGCATGCGCAGCTCCTGCTCGGCCTGGCTCTAGCCCGGCAGGCACTGAGACCTCCCGGCCACTAGGTGGCGCTAACGCAGTGGGTTTTGAGGCAATCTGAGGGCTTTGGGGGGAAATGGAGGGGATGATGGGGGTCCCAGGTAGAATATGGGGGATTGTGGGGTGAATTTGGTGGATTTTGGGGATCCCTGAGGGGTTTAGGGGCACCTGAAGTGGATTTTGGGGTGAATTTGGGGGATTTTGGGTGTCCCTGAGCGGTTTAGGGGGATCTGAAGTGGATTTTGGGGTGAATTTGGGGGATTTTGGGGGTCCCTGAGGGGTTTAGAAGGATCTGAGCAGGATTTTGGGGTGAAGTTGATGGGGATTTTGGGCTGGCCATATTTGTCCCTGATTAGCATAAAGGGCGTGGCCACACCCAGTGATCACGGAGCCTTGTTTGAATCAAAAGGGGCGTGGCTTAACACCAACATCCACACTCCAACCTCATTTGCGTATAGTCGGTGAATATTCATCATTTTTTTGCATAAATACAGGCGTGATTCAATTAAATCTTATTCATTCCCTTGCAATAAACTTCATTTGCATGAAAAGCAGAGTCCATCAGCGTTAATTAATCGCATTTCCATCATTTGCATCAAGTGTTTCCCCAAGCCCTCCAAAAGACCCAAAATGACCCAAAACTTCCCCAAAAAGTCCCCAAAATGACCCAGAACTGCCCCAATTTTCCCCAAATCCCCCCAAACTGCCCCCAGATCCCCCTTTTCCCCCCTAAAAACCGCATTTTCCTCCATTTTCAGCCATCTTTTCCATAGTTGCTCATTTTTCCCATCTAAGGCCGCCTCATTTGCATAGCGTCCGCGGCCCCGCCCCCAGGGGCGTGGCCTGACGGGCGACTCCTCCCCCAGCAGGCGGCGCATGCGCAGCTCCTGCTCGGGCTGGCTCTAGCCCGGCAGGCACTGAGACCTCCCGGCCACTAGGTGGCGCTAACGCAGTGGGTTTTGAGGCGATCTGAGGGCTTTGGCAGGAAATGTAGGGGATGATGGGGGTCCCAGGTAGAATATGGGGGATTGTGGGGTGAATTTGGTGGATTTTGGGGATCCCTGAGGGGTTTAGGGGCACCTGAAGTGGATTTTTGGGGTGAATTTGGGGGATTTTGGGTGTCCCTGAGCGGTTTAGGGAGATCTGAAGTGGATTTTGGGGTGAATTTGGGGGATTTTGGGGGTCCCTGAGGGGTTTAGGGGGATCTGAGCAGGATTTTGGGATGAATTTGGGGGGTTTTGGGCTGACCATATTTGTCCCTGATTAGCATAAAGGGCGTGGCCACACCCAGTGATCACGGGCCCTTGTTTGAATCAAAAGGGGCGTGGCCTAACACCAACATCCACACTCCAACCTCATTTGCGTATAGTCGGTGACTATTCATCATTTTTTTGCATAAATACAGGCGTGATTCAATAGATCTTATTCATATCCCTTGCAATAAACTTTATTTGCATGAAAAGCAGAGTCCATCAGCGTTAATTAATCGCATTTCCATCATTTGCATCAAGTGTTTCCCCAAGCCCTCCAAAAGACCCAAAATGACCCAAAACTTCCCCAAAAAGTCCCAAAAATGACCCAGAACTGCCCCAATTTTCCCCAAATCCTCCCAAACTGCCCCCAGATCCCCCGTTTTCCCCCTAAAAACCTCATTTTCCTCCATTTTCAGCCATCTTTTCCATAGTTGCTCATTTTTCCCATCTAAGGCCGCCTCATTTGCATAGAGGCCGCGGCCCCGCCCCCAGGGGCGTGGCCTGACGGGCGACTCCTCCCCCAGCAGGCGGCGCATGCGCAGCTCCTGCTCGGCCTGGCTCTAGCCCGGCAGGCACTGAGACCTCCCGGCCACTAGGTGGCGCTAATGCAGTGGTTTTTGAGGCGATCTGAGGGCTTTGGGGGGAAATGTAGGGGATGATGGGGGTCCCAGGTAGAATATGGGGGATTGTGGGGTGAATTTGGTGGATTTTGGGGAATCTCTGAGAGGTTTAGGGGCACCTGAAGTGGATTTTGGGGTGAATTTGGGGGATTTTGGGTGTCCCTGAGGGGTTTAGAAGGATCTGAGCAGGATTTTGGGGTGAATTTAATGGGCATTTTGGGCTGACCATATTTGTCCCTGATTAGCATAAAGGGCGTGGCCACACCCAGTGATCACGGGGCCTTGTTTGACTCAAAAGGGGCGTGGCCTAACACCAACATTCACACTCCAACCTCATTTGCGTATAGTCGGTGAATATTCATCATTTTTTTGCATAAATAAAGGCGTGATTCAATTAGATCTTATTCATTCCCTTGCAATAAACTTCATTTGAATGAAAAGCAGAGTCCATCAGCGTTAATTAATCGCATTTCCATCATTTGCATTAAAAAAAAAAAAAACAGTGTCCCAAGCCTCCACAACGACCCAAAATACCAGAACTGCCCAATTTTCCCCAATCCCCCAAACTCCCCAGATCCCCTTTTCCCCCCTAAAAAAACCCGCCATTTTCCCCATTTTCAGCCATCTTTTCCATAGTTCTCATTTTCCATCTAAGGCCGCCTCATTTGCATAGCGGCCGCGGCCCCGCCCCCAGGGCCATGGCCTGACGGGCGACTCCACCCCCAGCAGGCGGCGCATGCGCAGCTCCTGCTCGCCCTGGCTCTAGCCCGGCAGGCACTGAGACCTCCCGGCCACTAGGTGGCGCTAACGCAGTGGGTTTTGAGGCGATCTGAGGGCTTTGGGGGAAATGTAGGGGATGATGGGGGTCCCAGGTAGAATATGGGGGATTGTGGGGTGAATTTGGTGGATTTTGGGGATCCCTGAGGGGTTTAGGGGCACCTGAAGTGGATTTTGGGGTGAATTTGGGAGATTTTGGGGATCCCTGAGGGGTTTAGGGGCACCTGAAGTGGATTTTGGGGTGAATTTGGGGGATTTTGGGGGTCCTTGAGGGGTTAAGAAGGATCTGAGCAGGATTTTGGGGTGAATTTAATGGGGATTTTGGGCTGACCATATTTGTCCCTGATTAGCATAACGGGCGTGGCCACACCCAGTGATCACGGGGCCTTGTTTGAATCAAAAGGGGCGTGGCCTAACACCAACATCCACACTCCAACCTCATTTGCGTATAGTCGGTGAATATTCATCATTTTTTTGCATAAATACAGGCGTGCTTCAATTAAATCTTATTCATTCCCTTGCAATAAACTTCATTTGCATGAAAAGCAGAGTCCATCAGCGTTAATTAATCGCATTTCCATCATTTGCATCAAGTGTTTTCCCAAGCCCTCCAAAAGACCCAAAATGACCCAAAACTTCCCCAAAAAGTCCCCAAAATGACCCAGAACTGCCCCAATTTTCCCCAAATCCCCCCAAACTGCCCCCAGATCCCCCTTTTCCCCCCTAAAAACCGCATTTTCCTCCATTTTCAGCCATCTTTTCCATATTTGCTCATTTTTCCCATCTAAGGCCGCCTCATTTGCATAGCGGCCGCGGCCCCGCCCCCAGGGGCGTGGCCTGACGAGCGACTCCTCCCCAGCAGGCGGCGCATGCGCAGCTCCTGCTCGGCCTGGCTCTAGCCCGGCAGGCACTGAGACCTCCCGGCCACTAGGTGGCGCTAATGCAGTGGGTTTAGAGGCGATCTGAGGGCTTTGGGGGGAAATGTAGGGGATGATGGGGGTCCCAGGTAGAATATGGGGGATTGGGGGGTGAATTTGGTGGATTTTGGGGATCCCTGAGGGGTTTAGGGGCACCTGAAGTGGATTTTGGGGTGAATTTGGGGGATTTTGGGTGTCCCTGAGCGGTTTAGGGGGATCTGAAGTGGATTTTGGGGTGAATTTGGGGGATTTTGGGGTTCCCTGAGGTGTTTAGGGAGATCTGAGCAGGATTTTGGGGTGAAGTTGGGGGGTTTTGGGCTGACCATATTTGTCCCTGATTAGCATAAAGGGCGTGGCCACACCCAGTGATCACGGGGCCTTGTTTGAATCAAAAGGGGCGTGGCTTAACACCAACATCCACACTCCAACCTCATTTGCGTATAGTCGGTGAATATTCATCATTTATTGGCATAAATACAGGCGTGATTCAATTAAATCTTATTCATTCCCTTGCAATAAACTTCATTTGCATGAAAAGCAGAGTCCATCAGCGTTAATTAA
>JAVTVJ010007424.1:0-10724 GCA_034509425.1 Eopsaltria australis
TTTTGTGTCCCGGCCCGAAGGCACTGCTCTCCCGGCCGCCTACTGAAAATCCGTATGGATCAAGATCCTTCCCAGACCCAAGTTGCCATAAACTAGAATTCTGGCTGCAATTGTAGGGCTAAATGCCTCCTAAAAACTGGCATCATGGATCTGGAGGACTGAGTTTTCTTTCACATGGAAAAGCGCCATTGTTTGTTTCGCAGGCCCCATGTCTGGGAGTCGACAGCCAACTCTTCAAATTCCGCATGGATCAAAATCCATCACAGACCCAAGCTGCCACCGAGAAGGACCCTGGCTGCCCTTGCAGGGCCAAAACCCTCCTCCAAACTGACATCAAGAAAGTGGGGGGCAGAGTTCCCTTTCTCAGAGAAAAGGGACACTTTTTGTGTCCCGGCCTAAGGCACTATTCTCCCGGACGCCTCCTGAAATTCCGTATGGATCAAGAGTACTGGCTGACGCAAGCTGCCATCAACCGGACTCCGGTTGCATTTGAGGGGAAAATCTCCACCAAACGGCCTCAAATGAATTTTCGGCCTAAGTTTTCTTTCACGTGGATAAGTGCCATATTTTGTCAATCGTAGGCCCCATGTCTGGGAATCCAAACTGCCGTCTCTTCAAATCCGCATGGAGCAAGATCCATCACAGACCCAAGCTGCCACCGACAAGGACCCTGGCTGCCCTTGCAGGGCCAAAACCCTCCTCCAACTGACATCAAGAAACTGGGGGGCAGAGTTCTCTTTCTCAGAGAAAAGGGACACTTTTTGTGTCCCGGCCCGAAGGCACGCTGCTCCCGGACGCCACCTGAGATGCCGCACGGATCAAGATCCGTCCCAGACCGAAGCTGCCATCAACCAGAACTCTGGTTGCAATTGTAGGGCAAAATGCCTTCTTAAAACTGGCATCATGGATTTGGGAAACTGAGTTTTCTTTCACTGGGATAAGTGCAATTATTTTAACGTAGGCCCCATGTCTGGGAATCAACTGCCGCCTCTTCAAATTCCGCATGGAGCATGATCTCTCACAGACCCAAGCTGCCACCGAGAAGGACCCTGGCTGCCCTTGCAGGGCCAAAACCCTCCTCCAAACTGACATCAAGAAACTGGGGGGCAGGGCTCTCTTTCTCAGAGAAAAGGGACACTTTTTGTGTCCCGGCCCGAAGGCACTGTGCTCCCGGATGCCACCTGAAAATCCATATGGATCAAGATCCTTCCCAGACCCAAGCTGCCATCACCTAGAACTCTGGCTGCAATTGCAGCGCTAAATTCCTCCTAAAAAATGGCATCATGGATCTGGAGGACTGAGTTTTCTTTCACATGGAAAAGCGCCATTGTTTGTATCGAAGGCCCCATGTCTGGGAGTCGACAGCCGCCTCTTCAAATTCCGCATGGAGCAAGATCCATCACAGATCCAAGCTGCCACCGACAAGGACCCTGGCTGCCCTTGCAGGGCCAAAACCCTCCACCAAACTGACGTCACAAAACTGGGGGGCAGAGTTCTCTTTCTCAGAGAAAAGGGACACTTTTTGTGTCCCGGCCCTAAGGCACTGTTCTCCCTGCTGCTGCTGAAATTCCGCATGGATCAAGATTCCTCGCAGACCCAAGCTGCCACCGACAAGGACCCTGGCTGCCCTTGCAGGGCCAAAACCCTCCTCCAAACTGACATCAAGAAAGTGGGGGGGCAGAGTTCTCTTTCTCAGAGAAAAGGGACACTTTTTGTATCCCGGCCCGAAGGCACTGTGCTCCCTGCTGCTTGCTGAAATTCCGCATGGATCAAGATTCCTCGCAGACCCAAGCTGCCACCGACAAGGACCCTGGCTGCCCTTGCAGGACGAAAACCCTCCTCCAAACTGACATCAAGAAAGTGGGGGGCAGAGTTCTCTTTCTCAGAGAAAAGGGCCACTTTTTGTGTCCCGGCCCGAAGGCACTGTTCTCCCGGACGCCACCTGAAATTCCGTATGGATCGAGATCCTTCCCAGACCCAAGCTGCCATCAACTAGAACTCTGGCTGCAATTGTAGGGCTAAATGCCTCCTAAAAACTGGCATCATGGATCTGGGGGGGCTGAGTTTTCTTTCACATGGAAAAGTGCCATCATTTGTATCGAAGGCCACATACCTGGAAGTTGACAGCCGCATGCTAAAATTCCGCATATATTAGGATTCCTCGCAGACCCATGCTACCACCGAGAATGACCCTGGCTGCCCTTGCAGGGCCAAAACCCTCCTCCAAACTGACATCAAGAAAGTGGGGGGCAGAGTTCTCTTCCTCAGAGAAAAGTGACAAATTTTGTGTCCCGGCCCTAAGGCACAGTGCTCCCGGATGCCTCCTGAAATTCAGCATGGATCAAGACCCCTCAAAGACACAAGCTGCCACCGACAAGGACCCTGGCTGCCTTTGCAGGGCCAAAACCCTCCTCGAAACTGGCATCAAGAACCTGGGGGGCAGAGTTCTCTTTCTCAGAGAAAAGGGACACTTTTTGTGTCCTCGCCGTAAGGCACTGTGCTCCCGGACGCCACCTGAAATTCCGCATGGATCAAGATTCCTGGCTGACGCAAGCTGCCATCAACTAGAACTCTGGCTGCAATTGCAGGGCTAAATGCCTCCTAAAAACTGGAATCATGGATTTGGGAGACTGACTTTTCTTTCACTTGGAAAAGCGCCATTGTTTGAATCGTAGGCCCCATGTCTGGGAGTCGACAGCCGACTCTCAAAATTCCGCATGGAGCAAGATCCATCACAGAACCAAGCTGCCACCGACAAGGACCCTGGCTGCCCTTGCAGGGCCAAAACCCTCCACCAAACTGACGTCAGGAAACTAGGGGGCAGAGTTCTCTTTCTCAGAGAAAAGGGACACATTTTGTGTCCCGGCCCGAAGGCACTGTTCTCCCGGATGCCTCCTGAAATTCCGCATGGATAAAGATTCCTCGCAGACCCCAGCTGCTACCGACAAGGACCCTGGCTGCCTTTGCAGGGTCAAAACCCTCCTCGAAACTGGCATCAAGAAAGTGGGGGGCAGAGTTCTCTTTTCCAGAGAAAAGGGACACTTTTTGTGTCCCGGGCCTAAGGAACTGTGCTCCCTGCTGCATGCTGAAATTCCGCATGGATCAAGATGCCTCACAGACCCAAGCTTCCACCGACAAGGACCCTGGCTGCCCTTGCAGGGCCAAAACCCTCCTCCAAACTGACATCAAGAAAGTGGGGGGCAGAGTTCTCTTTCTCAGAGAAAAGGGACACTTTTTGTGTCCCGGCGCGAAGGCACTCTGCTCCCGGACGCCTCCCGAAATTCCGTATGGATTAAGATCCTTCCCAGACCCAAGCTGCCATCAACTAGAACTCTGGCTGCAATTGTAGGGCTAAATGCCTCCTAAAAACTGGCATCGTGGATCTGGGAGACTGAGCTTTCTTTCACGTGGAAAACTACCATCATTTGTATCATAGGCCCCATGTCTGGGAGTCGACAGCCGCCTCTTCAAATTCCGCATGGAGCAAGATCTATCAAAGACCCAAGCTGCCACCGCGAAGGACCCTGGCTGCCCTTGCAGGGCCAAAACCCTCCTCCAAACTGACATCAAGAAACTGGGGGGCAGAGTTCTCTTTCTCAGAGAAAAGGGACACTATTTGTGACCCGGCACGAAGGCACTGTGCTCCCGGACGCCACCTGAAATGCCGCACGGATCAAGATCCTTCCCAGACCCAAGCTGCCATCAACTAGAACTCTGGCTGCAATTGTAGGGCTAAATGCCTCCTAAAAACTGGCATCATGGATCTGGGGGGGTGAGTTTTCTTTCACATGGAAAAGGGCCATTGTTTGTATCGAAGACCACTTATCTGGGAGTTGACAGCCGCATGCTGAAATTCGGCATGGATCAAGATTGCTCGCAGACCCAAGCTGCCACCGACAAGGACCCTGGCTGCCCTTGCAGGGCCAAAACCCTCCTCCAAACTGCATCAAGAAAGTGGGGGGCAGAGTTCTCTTTCTCAGAGAAAAGGGACACTTTTTGTGTCCTGGGCCTAAGGCACTGTTCTCCCGGACGCCACCTGAAATTCCGTATGGATCAAGATCCTTCCCAGACCCAAGCTGCCATCAACTAGGACCCTGGCTGCCCTTGCAGGGCCAAAACCCTCCTCCAAACTGCCATCAAGAAAGTGGGGGGCAGAGTTCTCTATCTCAGAGAAAAGGGACACATTTTGTGTCCCGGCCCTAAGGCACTGTGCTCCCTGCTGCCTGCTGAAAATACGCATGGATCAAGATCCCTCACAGACCCAAGCTGCCACCGACAAGGACCCTCGCTGCCCTTGCAGGGCCAAAACCCTCCTCCAAATTGACATCAAGAAACTGGGGGGCAGAGTTCTCTTTCTCAGAGAAAAGGGACACTTTTTGTGTCCCGGCCCTAAGGCACTCTGCTCCCTGCTGGCTCTTCAAATTCCGTATGGATCAAGATTCCTCGCAGACCCAAGCTGCCACCGACAAGGACCCTGGCTGCCCTTGCAGGGCCAAAACCCTCCTCCAAACTGACATCAAGAAAGTGGGGGGCAGAGTCTCTTTCTCAGAGAAAAGGGACACTTTTTTGTGTCCGGCCCTAAGGCACTCTGCTCCCCGGACGCCACTGAAATTCCGTATGGATCAAGATTACTGGCCTTGACGCAACTGCCATCAACTAGAACTTGGCGCAATTGCAGGGCTAAAATGCCTCCTAAAACTGGAATCAATGGATTTGGGAGACTGAGTTTTCTTATTGGAAAAGTGCCATCATTTGTATCGTAGCCATGTCTTGGAGTCCGCAGCAAGACTCTCAAAAATTCCGCATGAGGCAAGATCCCCCACAGACAAGCTGCCAACGACAAGGACCTGGCTGCCTTGCAGGGCCAAAACCCTCCCCAGACTGACGTCACAGAACTAGGGGGCAGAGTTCTCTTCTCAGAGAAAAGGGAGACTTTTTGTGTCCCGGCCCTAAGAGCACTGTTCTCCCGATGCTCCTGAAATTCCGCATGGATCAAAGATTCCTCGCAGACCCAAGATGCCATCGACAAGGACCCTGGCTGCCCTTGCAGGGCCAAAACCCTCCTCCAAGCTGACATAAGAAAGTGGGGGGCAGAGTTCTCTTTCTCAGAGAAAAGGGACAAATTTTGTGTCCCGGCCCGAAGGCACTGTGCTCCCTGCTGCCTGCTGAAATTCGGCATGGATCAAGATGCCTCACAGACCCAAGCTGCCACCGACAAGGACCCTGGCTGCCCTTGCAGGGCCAAAACCCTCCTCCAAACTGACATCAAGAAAGTGGAGGCAGAGTTCTCTTTCTCCGAGAAAAGGGAGACTTTTTGTGTCCCGGCCCTAAGGCACTGTGCTCCCGGATGCCTCCTGAAATTCCAAATGGATCAAGATCCCTCACAGCCCCAGCTGCCACCGACAAGGACCCTGGCTGCCTTTGCTGGGCCAAAACCCTCCTCCAAACTGACATCAAGAAACTGGGGGGCAGAGTTCTCTTTCTCAGAGAAAAGGGACACTTTTTGTGTCCCGGCCCTAAAGCACTGTGCTCCCGGACGCCACCTGAAATTCCGTATGGATCAAGATCCCTCACAGACCCAAGCTGCCACCGACAAGGACCCTGGCGCCCTTGCAGGGCCAAAACCCTCCTCCAAACTGACATCAAGAAACTGGGGGGCAGAGTTCTCTTTCCCAGAGAAAAGGGACACGTTTTGTGTCCGGCACTAAGGCATGTCCCCTGCTGCTGCTGAAATTCCGCAATGGATAAGATTCTCCAGACCCAAGCAGCGACAGACAAGGACCCTGGCTGCCCTTGCCAGGGCAAAAGCTCACCAAACATGACATTAAGAAATGGGGGGCAGAAGTTTCTCTTTTCAGAGAAACGGGAAGTTTTTGTATCCCAGCCCTAAGGCTCTGCTCCCCGGACGCCACTGAAATTCGTATGGATAAGATCCTTCCCAGACCCAAGCCTGCCAATCACTACAACTCTGTGCTGCAATTGTAGGCTAAATGCCTCCTAAACTGCATCGTGGATCTGGGAGACTGAGCTTTCTTTCACATGGAAATGCGCCATTGTTTGTATCGGAGACCCCATGTCTGGGAGTCGAAAGCCGCCTCTTCAAATTCCGCATGGACCAAGATCCATCACAGACCCAAGCTGCCACCGAGAAGGACCCTGGCTGCCCTTGCAGGGCCAAAACCCTCCTCCAAACTGACATCAAGAAAACTGGGGGCAGAGTTCTCTTTCTCAGAGAAAAGGGACACTTTTTGTGTCCCGGCCCTAAGGCACTCTGCTCCCGGACGCCACCTGAAATTCCGTATGGATCAAGATTACTGGCTGACGCAAGCAGCCATCAACAAGAACCCTGGCTGCAATTGTAGGGCTAAATGCCTCCATAAAACTGGCATCATGGATTTGGGAGACTGAGTTTTCTTTCACGTGGATTAGTGCCATCATTTGTATCGTAGGCCCCATGTCTGGGAATCAACTGCCGCCTCTTCAAATTCCGCATGGATCAAGATCCATCACACACCCAAGCTGCCACCGACAAGGACCTGGTGCCCTTGCAGGGCAAAACCCTCGTCCCAAACTGCATCACAAGAAAGTGGGGGGCAGAGTTCTCTTTTCTCAGAGAAAAGAACACTTTTTGTTCCGGGGCCATAAGGCACTTTGCCTCCCGGATCGCCACCTGAAATTTGTAGGATCAAGATTCCTGGCTGACGCAAGCTGCATCAACACAGGACTCCGTTGCATTTGTAGGACTAAAATCCTCCCACCAAACTGACATCATGAATTTCGGCCTAGTTTCTTTCACGTGGATAAGTGCATCATTTGTATCGCAGGCCCATTCTGGGAATCAACTGCCGTCTCTTCAAATCCGCAATGGAGGCAAGACCTCACTAGAACCAAGCTGCCACCTAGAAGGACACTGACTGCCCTTGCAGGGCCAAAACCCTCCTCCAAACTGACATCAAGAAAGTGGGGGGCAGAGTTCTCTTTCTCCGAGAAAAGGGACACTTTTTGTGTCCCAGCCCTAAGGCACTGTTCCCCTGGATGCCACCTGAAATTCCGTATGGATCAAGATCCTTCCCAGACCCAAGCTGCCATCAACTAGAACTCTGGCTGCAATTGTAGGGCTAAATGCCTCCTAAAAACTGGCATCGTGGATCGTAGAGACTGAGCTTTCTTTCACGTGGAAAAGTGCCATCATTTGCATTGTAGGCCCCTTGTCGGGGAGTCGACAGCCACCTCTTCAAATTCCGCATGGAGCAAGATCCCTCACAGACCCAAGCTGCCACCGACAAGGACCCTGGCTGCCCTTGCAGGGCCAAAACCCTCCTCCAAACTGACATCAAGAAACTGGGGGCAAGAGTTCACTTTCTCAGAGAAAAGGGACACTTTTTGTGTCCCGGCCCTAAGGCACTCTGCCCCCTGCTGCCTCCTGAAATTCCGTATGGATCAAGATTCCTCGCAGACCAAGCTGCCACCGACAAGGACCCTGGCTGCCCTTGCAGGGCCAAAACCCTCCTCCAAACTGACATCAAGAAACTGGGGGGCAGAGTTTCCTTTCTCAGAGAAAAGGGACACGTTATGTGTCCCAGCCCTAAGGCACTCTGCTTCCGAACGCCATGTGAAATTCCGTACGGATCGAGATTACTGGCTGACGCAAGCAGCCATCAACAAGAACTCCGGCTGCAATTGTAGGGCTAAATGCCTCCATAAAACTGGCATCATGGATTTGGGATACTGAGTTTTCTTTCACGTGGATAAGTGCCATCATTTGTATCGTAGGCCTCATGTCTGGGAATCAACTGCCGCCTCTTCAAATTCCGCATGGATCAAGATCCATCACACACCCAAGCTGCCACCGACAAGGACCCTGGCTGCCCTTGCACTGCCAAAACCCTCCTCCAAACTGCATCAAGAAAGTGGGGGGCAGAGTTCTCTTTCTCAGAGAAAAGGGACACTTTTTGTGTCCCGGCACTAGGGCACTTTGCTCCCGGACGCCACCTGAAATTTCGTATGGATCAAGATTCCTGGCTGACGCAAGCTGCCATCAACTAGAACTCTGGCTGCAATTGTAGGGCTAAATGCCTCCTTAAAACTGGCATCATGGATTTGGGAGACTGAGTTTTCTTTCACGTGGATAAGTGCCCTCATTTGTATCGTAGGCCCCATGTCTGGGAATCAACTGCCTCCTCTTCAAATTCCGCATGGAGCAAGATCCATCACAGACCCAAGCTGCCACCGACAAGGACCCTGGCTGCCCTTGCAGGGCCAAAACCCTCCTCCAAACTGACATCAAGAAAGTGGGGGGCAGAGTTCTCTTTCTCAGAGGAAGGGACACTTTTTGTGTCCCGGCCCTAAGGCACTGTGCTCCCGGACGCCACCTGAAATGCCGCATGGATCAAGATCCTTCCCAGACCCAAGCTGCCATCACTAGAACTCTGGCTGCAATTGTAGGGCTAAATGCCTCCTAAAAACTGGCATCGTGGATCGTAGAGACTGAGCTTTCTTTCACGTGGAAAAGTGCCATCATTTGCATCGTAGGCCCCTTGTCTGGGAGTCGACAGCCGCCTCTTCAAATTCCGCATGGAGCAAGATCCCTCACAGACCCAAGCTGCCACCGCGAAGGACCCTGCCTGCCCTTGCAGGGCCAAAACCCTCCTCCAAACTGACATCAAGAAAGTGGGGGGCAGAGTTCTCTTTCTCAGAGAAAAGGGACACTTTTCGTGTCCCGGCCTGAAGGCTCTGTTCGCCCTGCTGACTCCTAAAATTCCGCATGGATCAAGATTCCTCGCAGACCCAAGCTGCCACCGACAAGGACCCTGGCTGCCCTTGCAGGGCCAAAACCCTCCTCCAAACTGACATCAAGAAACTGGGGGGCAGAGTTCCCTTTCTCAGAGAAAAGGGACACGTTATGTGTCCCAGCCCTAAGGCACTCTGCTTCCGAACGCCACGTGAAATTCCGTACGGATCAAGATTACTGGCTGACACAAGCAGCCATCAACAAGAACTCCGGCTGCAATTGTAGGGCTAAATGCCTCCTTAAAACTGGCATCATGGACTTGGGAGACTGAGTTTTCTTTCACGTGGATAAGCGCCATCATTTGTATAGTAGGCCCCATGTCTGGGAATCAACTGCCACCTCTTCAAATTCCGCATGGATAAAGATCCATCACAGACCCAAGCTGCCACCGACAAGGAGCCTGGCTGCCTTTGCAGGGCCAAAACCCTCCTCCAAACTGACATCAAGAAAGTGGGGGGCAGAGTTCTCTTTCTCAGAGAAAAGGGACACTTTTTGTGTCCCGGCACTAGGGCACTCTGCTCCCGGACGCCACCTGAAATTCCGTATGGATCAAGATTACTGGCTGACGAAAGCTGCCATCAACTAGAACTCTGGCTGCAATTGCAGGGCTAAATGCCTCCTAAAAACTGGCATCATGGATTTGGGAGACTGAGCTTTCTTTCACGTGGAAAAGTGCCATCCTTCGTATCGAAGGCCCCATGTCTGGGAGTTGACAGCCCCATGCTGAAATTCCGCATGGATTAAGATTCCTCGCAGACACAAGCTACCACCGACAAGGACCCTGGCTGCCCTTGCAGGGCCAAATCCTCCTCCAAACTGACATCAAGAAAGTGGGGGGCAGAGTTCTCTTCCTCAGAGAAAAGGAATATTTTTTGTGTCCCGGCCCTAAGGCACTGTGCTCCCGAATGGCTCCTGAAATTCCTCATGGATTAAGATCCCTCGCAGACCCAAGCTGCCACCGACAAGGACCCTGGCTGCCCTTGCAGGGCCAAAACCCTCCTCCAAACTGACATCAAGAAAGTGGGGGCAGAGTTCTCTTTCTCAGAGAAAAGGGATACATTTGTTTTCTTGGCCCTAAGGCACTGTGCTCCCGGATGACTCCTGAAATTCCGTATGGATCAAGATCCCTCACAGACCCAAGCTGCCACCGACAAGGACCCTGGCTGCCTTTGATCGGGGGGCCAAGCCCTCCTCCAAAAGCTGACATCGTAAGAAAGTGGGGCGGGCTAGAGTCCTCTTTTCTCGGGAGAACAGGGACCACTTCTTTGTGTTCCAGCCCTAAGGACTCGGGTCTCGGACGCACCTTGTGAAATTCCGTATGGATCAAGATTACTGGGCTGCACAGCAAGCAGCCGATCAACTGAACTCTGGCTGGCATTGTGAGGGCTAATATGCCTCTTAAAAACTGGCATCATTGGATTTGAGACTGAGTTTTTCTTTCACGTGGATATGTGCCATCATTTGTTATCGTAGGTCCCAGTCTGGGAATCAACTGCCGGCTCTCACAAACTTTGCATGGAGCAAGATCCCTCACAGACAAGCTTACCCACCGGACAAGGACCGCTGGCTGCCCTTGCAGGGACAAACCCTCCTCCAAACTGACATCAAGAAACTGGGGGGCAGAGTTCTCTTTCTCAGAGGAAATGGACACTTTTTGTGTCCCGGCCCTAAGGCACTCTGCTCCCGGACGCCACCTGAAATTCCGTACGGATCAATTTTATTCGCTGAGGCAAGCTGCCATCAACCAGGACTTTGGTTGCATTTGTAGGGATAAATGCCTCCTAAAAACTGGCATCATGCATCTGGGGGACTGACTTTTCTTTCACATGGAAATGCTTCATTTTTTGTATCGAAGGCCACATATATGGGAGTTGACAGCCGCATGCAGAAATTCCTCAGAGATTAAGATTCTTCGCAGACCCAAGCTGCCACC
>JAVTVJ010007438.1:0-10252 GCA_034509425.1 Eopsaltria australis
ATTTTGGCGGCCATTTTTGGGTCACTTGTGGGCCAATTTTTGGGTCATTTTTGGCCCACTTATGGGGCCATTTTTTTGTCAATTTTGGACTATTTTGGGGCCACTTTGGGGTTCATTTTTGGGGCCACCTTCGGAGCCATTTTGGGCCCATTCTTGGGTCCTTTTTGGTCATTTTCGGGGCCATTTCTGATTCATTTTCGGGGCCATTTCTTGGCCAATTTTGGGGCCATATTCGGGGGCATATCGTTGCCATTTTTTGGGTCATTTATGGGCCCTTCTGAGTCTTTTGGGATATTTTTTTGGTCATTTGGGCACTTGGTCATTTAGGGCATTTTGGGTCATTTTTGGGCCATTTTCTGGGTCATTTGGGGCTATTTTTAAGCTTTTTTGTGTCATTTTCAGGTTATTTTGGAGGTATTTTGGGTCTATTTTTGGGCCATTTTTTGTCCAATTTTTACGTCATTTTTGGGTCATTTATGGAGGGATTTTTTGGTCATTTTTTGGTCGTTCATGGGGCCTTTTAGGGGCTATTTTTTGGGCTATTTTTGAGTCATTTTCATGTTATTTTAGCGTCATTTTTTGGTCCATTTTTTGGTCATTTTTTAGGCCATTTTTGGAGACATTTGGGGCCATTTCTGGGCCATTTTTTGGCCATTTTTCTGTCATTGTTTTGGATCATTTTTAGATCATTTGTGGGCCATTTTTGGGGTTTTTTGGGGGCTATTTTTTGGTCATTTTTAGGCTATTTTTGGATCATTCTTGGGTCATCTTTGGGTGTGTTTTTGGATGAATTTTTGGGCATGTTTTGGCAATTTTTAAGCTATTTGGGGTCACTTTTGGGTCCATTTTCCTGGATCATCTTTGGAGTCCCATTCTGGGCCATTTTCGGGGCCATTTAGGGCCCATTTTTGGGTCAATTTCTGCTTCATTTTTTGAGTCTATTTTGGGCTTATTTTGGGGTCATTTTTGGGCCATTTTTGGGCTATTTCTTGGTCTTTTTTGCGCCACTATCGGGGCCATTTTTGTGGCCATTTCAGGGCCATTTTTGGGTCATTTACGGGGGAATTTTTGAGGTCATTTTTGGGTCATTTTTGTGGCCTTTTGGGGGCTGTTTTGGGTCATTTCTGGGTCCTTTTTGGGTCATCTTTGGGGCTATTTTTGAGTAATTTTTGGGTCGTTTTTGGGGCCTTTTATGGGCTATTTTTGAGTCATCTTTAGGGCCATTTCTGTGCCTTTTTGGGTCATTTTTGGGGCATTTCTCCATCATTTTTGGGGACATTTGTGTGTACATCCGGGCACTGCGGCGGCCATTTTGGTAGTTCGGGACCAAGTGCGCATGCGCCGAGTACATCCGGGTACTGCGGCGGCCATTTTTGTAGTTCGGGACCAAGTGCGCATGCGCGAGTACATCGGGCACTGCGGCGGCCATCTTTGGTAGTTGGGACCAACTGCGATGCGCGGAAGACATTTCCGGGCACTGCGGCGGCCCTTTTGGAATGTTCGGGACAATTGCCGCATGCGCAAGTACATTCCGGGCACAGCAGGCGGCATTTTGTGGTCGGGACCAGTGCGCCATGTGCCCGAGTAATTCCAGTACTGCGGCGGCAATTTTGGTAGTTCAGGGCTTACTGGGATTGCGGGAGTACATCGGGCACTGCGGCGGCCATTTTGGTAGTTCGGGACAACTGCGCATGCGCCGAGTACATCCGGGCACTGCGGCGGCCATTTTGGTAGTTCGGGACCAATTGCGCATGCGCCGAGTACATCCGGGCACTGCGGCGGCCATTTTGGTGGTTCTGGACCAATTGCGCATGCGCCGAGTACATCCGGGTACTGCGGCGGCCATTTTGGTAGTTCGGGACCAAGTGCGCATGCGCCGAGTACATCCGGGCACTGCGGGGCCCATTTTGGTAGTTCGGGACCAAGTGCGCATGCGCCGAGTACATCCGGGCACTGCGGCGGCCATTTTGGTAGTTCGGGACCAATTGCGCATGCGCCGAGTACATGCGGGCACTGCGGCGGCCATTTTGGATGGTCGGGACAATGCGCATGCGCCGAGTACACTATCCGGGTACTGGCGGCGGCCCATTTTGGTAGTTCGGCGACCAAGTCGCATGCGCGGTACATCCGGGTACTGCGGCGGCCATTTTGGCGTCTAGAAATGTGCTGCGCATTCGCCGAGTAAATCCGGGCACTGCGGCAGCCATATTGGGTCCGGAGGCGTAGTACGCATGTGCGGAGTACATGCGGGAACTGCGCCGGCCATTTTGGTAGTTCGGGACCAAGTGCGCATGCGCCGAGTACATCCGGGTACTGCGGCGGCCATTTTGGTAGTTCGAGTCTATTTTGGGCTTAATTTTGGGTCATTTTTGGGTCTTTTTTGGGCAATTTCAGGGGCTATTTTGGAGCCATTTTTGAGCCATTTTTGGATCATTGTTTTGGGCCATTTTTAGGTCAATTTTGGGGCCATTTTTGAGCCATTTCTGGGTCATTTTTTGGGGCTGTTTTAAAGGCTATTTTTGGTGCAATTTCTGGGTCATTTATTGGGGATGTTTTGCATCATTTTACAGCCAATTTTGGGTCATTTTTGGCCATTTTTGGGGCCCTTTTAGGGCCTTTTTTGGGTCATTTTTGAGCCGTTTTTGGGTCTAGTTTTATGACTATTTCTGGGTGATTTTCGGAGAGCTTTTGGGCCCGTATTTGGGTCATTTTTTTGAGATCATTTTTGGGCGATTTATGGGCCTTTGGGGTAATTTTGGGTCATTTTTTTGGGCTATTTTGGGCCTATTTTTCAGTTCGATTTTGGCGGAATTTTGGGTTATTTAACGTGCCCATTTTGGCTCATTTTTGAGGCCATTTTTAGGGCCATTTTGGGGCTATTTTTGGGTCAATTTTGGGCCAATTTTTGGGTTATTTTTGGACCATTTTGGGGGCCTTTTAGGGGCTATTTTTAGGGCCTTTTAGGGTCTATTTTTTGGGCAATTTTTGGGCCATTTTGGGTCATTTTTAGGTCATTTCTTGGGGCTATTTCGAGCCTTGTTTGGGGTCATTTATAGGGGAAATTTTAGATCATTTTATGGCCAATTTTGAGTCATTTTTAGGGCCATTCTTGGGGCCATTTTTGGGGCCATTTATGGTGCTATTTTGGGATCATTTTGGGTCATTTTTGTGTTTATCTTTCCGTCATTTTTGAGCCATTTTTGGGTAATTTTAGGGCCATTTTTGTGTCATTTAGGGCACTATTTTTGGGCCATTTTGGGGTGATTTTTAGGGCTATTTTTGGGTAATTTTTGAGCCATTTTTGGGGCTATTCTGGGCCTATTTTTGGGTCATTTTTAAGGCCATTTTTAGGGCCATTTTCAGAGCCATTTTGGGCCCACTTTTGAGTCATTTTTTGGTCATTTTTAGGGCCAGTTTTGGGTCAATTTGGGGCCATTTTTGGGTCATTTTTGAGGCCATTTTGGGGCTATTTTTGGGCCATTTTGGGTCATATATGAGGCTATTTTTGGTCGTTGTTTTGGGCCATTTTTGGTCAATTTTGAGGCCATTTTAGAGTCATTTTTGGGGTGAATTTTTGGTCATTTTATGGCCAGTTTTGTAACCATTTTACGGCCATTTTTGGGTCATTTTTGGATAAATGTTAAGGTCTATTTTGGGGTCATTTTTGGGCCAATTTTGGGTTATTTTTGGACCATTTCTGGGGCCATTTTTTTGTCAATTTTGCGGCCATTTTTGCGGCCATTTTTGGGTCACTTTTGGGCCAATTTTTGGGTCATTTTTGGACCACTTATGGGGCCATTTTTTTGTCAATTTTGGACTATTTTGGGGCCACTTTGGGGTTCATTTTTGGGGCCACCTTCCGAGCCATTTTGGGCCCATTCTTGGGTCTTTTTTTGGTCATTTTCGGGGCCATTTCTGATTCATTTTCGGGGCCATTTCTTGGCCAATTGTGGGGCCATATTCGGGGGCATATCGTTGCCATTTTTTGGGTCATTTATGGGCCCTTCTTGAGTCTTTTTTGGGATTTTTTTTTGGTCATTTTTGGGCTGTTTTTTGGTCATTTTTAGGGCTATTTTTGGGTCATTTTTGGGCCATTTCTGGGTCATTTTTGGGGCTATTTTTAAGCTTTTTTGTGTCATTTTCAGGTTATTTTTGGAGGTATTTTGGGTCTATTTTTGGGCCATTTTTTGTCCAATTTTTACGTCATTTTTGGGTCATTTATGGAGGGATTTTTTGTTCATTTTTGGTCGTTCATGGGGCCTTTTAGGGGCTATTTTTTGGGCTATTTTTGAGTCATTTTCATGTTATTTTTGCGTCATTTTTTGGTCCATTTTTTGGTCATTTTTTAGGCCATTTTTGGAGACATTTGGGGCCATTTCTGGGCCATTTTTGGGCCATTTTCTGTCATTGTTTTGGATCATTTTTAGATCATTTGTGGGCCATTTTTGGGGTTTTTTTGGGGGCTATTTTTTGGTCATTTTTAGGCTATTTTTGGATCATTCTTGGGTCATCTTTGGGTGTGTTTTTGGATGAATTTTTGGGCATGTTTTGGCAATTTTTAAGCTATTTTGGGGTCACTTTTGGGTCCATTTATGGAGTCATTTTTGGAGTCATTTCTGGGCCATTTTCGGGGCCATTTAGGGCCCATATTTGGGTCAATTTCTGATTCATTTTTTGAGTCTATTTTGGGCTTATTTTTGGGTCATTTTTGGGCCATTTTTTGGGTATTTCTTGGTTTTTTTGCGCGCACTCATCGGGGCTTTTTGTGGCCATTCAGGGCCATTTTTGGGTCATTTACGGGGGAATTTTTGAAGGTCATTTTTGGGTCATTTTTGGGCTTTTGGGGCTTTTTTGGGTCATTTCTGGGTCATTTTGGTCATCTTTGGGCTATTTTTGAGTAATGTTTTTGGGTCGTTTTTTGGGCCTCTTATGGGCAGTTTTTGAGTCATCTTTTAGGGCATTTCTGTGCCTTTTTTGGGCTTTTTTGGGGCCATTTCTCATATTTTTGGGGACATTTGTTGTTACATCGGGCATCTGGCGGCGGCATTTTGGTAGTTCGGGACAATTGCGCATGCGCCGAGTACATCCGGGCACTGCGGCGGCCTTTTTTGTGTTCGGGAACAAGTTGGCATGGCCGTAACATCCGGGCACTGCGGGGCGGCCATTTTGGTAGTTCGGGACCAACTCGCATGCGCGGAGTACATCCGGCCCCTGCGGCGGCCATTTTGGAAGTTTGGGACCAATTGCGCATGCGCCGAGTACATCCGGGCACTGCGGCGGCCATTTTGGTGGTTCGGGACCAATTGCGCATGCGCCGAGTACATCCGGGTACTGCGGCGGCAATTTGGTAGTTCAGGGCTTACTGAGCATGCGCGGAGTACATCCGGGCACTTCGGCGGCCATTTTGGTAGTTCGGGACCAATTGCGCATGCGCCGAGTACATCCGGGTACGCTCGCCATTTTGTTAGTTCATGTGCCTACTGAGCATGCGGCGGAGACTATCCGGTCCTGCGGCGGCCATTTTGGTAGTTCGGGACCATTGCGCTATGCGCCGAGACATTTCCGGGTACTGCTGGCGGCCTTTTGTGTAGTTCGGGATCCCATGCGCATGCCGCTCGAGTACATCTCGGGGCCTGCGGCGGCCATTTGGTAGTTTCGGGACCTAGTGCGCATGCCTCGAGTACTATCCGGTGCCTGCTGGCGGCCATTCTTGGTAGTTCGGGTACCACACAGTGCGCATGCGCCGAGTAATCCGGGGCACGCGGCGGCTTTTGTAGTTCGGACCATTGCGCATGCGCGGAAGTACATCCGGCCACTGCAAGGCGGCCGTTTTGGAAGTTCGGGACCAATTGCGCCATGCGCGCGAGTTACATCCGGCACTGGCGGCGGCCTTTTGGTGGTTCGGACCTAATTGCGCATGCGCGCGAGTAATCCGGGTACTGCGGCGGCAAATTTGGTAGTTTCGGGACAAGTGCGCATGCGCCGAGTACAATCCGGGCACTGCGGCGGCCGCATTTTGGTAGTTCGGGAACCAAGTGCGCATGCGCCGGAGTACATCCGGGCACTGCGGCGGCCATCTTGTAGTTCGGTGACCAAGTGCGCATGCGCGCGAGTAATCCGGGTCTGCGGCGGCCATTTTGGTTAGTTTTTCGGGACCACGTGCGCATGCGCCGAGTACATCCGGGTACTGCGGCGGCCATTTTGGTAGTTCGAGTCTATTTTGGGCTTAATTTTGGGTCATTTTTGGGTCTTTTTTGGCAATTTCAGGGGCTATTTTGGAGCCATTTTTGAGCCATTTTTGGATCATTGTTTTGGGCCATATTTAGGTCAATTTTGGGGCCATTTTTGAGCCATTTCTGGGTCATTTTTTGGGGCTGTTTTAAAGGCTATTTTTGGTGCAATTTCTGGGTCATTTATTGGGGATGTTTTGCATCATTTTACAGCCAATTTTGGGTCATTTTTGGGCCATTTTTGGGGCCCTTTTAGGGCCTTTTTTTTGTCAATTTTGAGCCGTTTTTGGTATAGTTTTAGGACTATTTTGTCTTGGTGATTTTCGGAGAGCTTTTGGGCCGTATTTGGGTTCAATTTTTTGAGTCCATTTTTGGGCGGCCTTTATGGGCATTTTGGGGTGATTTTTGGGTCATTTTTTGGGCTATTTTGGGCCTATTTTTCAGTGATTTATAGGCGGAATTTTGGGTTATTTTACGGCCCATTTTGGCTCATTTTGTAGGCCATTTTTAGGGCCATTTTGGGGCTATTTTTGGGTCAAATTTGGGCCAATTTTTGGGTTATTTTTGGACCATTTTGGGGGCCTTTTAGGGGCTATTTTTAGGGCCTTTTAGGGTCTATTTTTTGGGCAATTTTTGGGCCATTTTGGGTCATTTTTAGGTCATTTCTTGGGGCTATTTCGAGCCTTTTTTGGGGTCATTTATAGGGGAAATTTTAGATCATTTTATGGCCATTTTTGAGTCATTTTTAGGGCCATTCTTGGGGCCATTTTTGGGGCCATTTATGGTGCTATTTTGGGATCATTTTGGGTCATTTTTGTGTTTATCTTTCCGTCATTTTTGAGCCATTTTTGGGTAATTTTAGGTCCATTTTTGTGTCATTTAGGGCACTATTTTTTGGCCATTTTGGGGTGATTTTTAGGGCTATTTTTGGGTAATTTTTGAGCCATTTTTGGGGCTATTCTGGGCCTATTTTTGGGTCATTTTTAAGGCCATTTTTAGGGGCATTTTCAGAGCCATTTTGGGCCCACTTTTGAGTCATTTTTTGGTCATTTTTAGGGCCAGTTTTGGGTCAATTTGGGGCCATTTTTGGGTCATTTTTGAGGCCATTTTGGTGAGATTTTTGGGCAATTTGGTCATATAATGAGGCTAATTTTTTGGTCGTTGTTTTGGGCCCTTTTGGTCAATTTTGAGGCCATTTTAGAGTCATTTTTGGGGTGAATTTTTGGTCATTTTTATGGCCAGTTTTGTAACCATTTTAACGGGCCATTTTTGGTCATTTTTGATAAACTGATTAAGGTCTATTTTGGGGTCAATTTTTGGGCCAATTTTTTTGGGTTATTTTTTGGACCAAAATTTCTGGGGCCATTTTTTTGTCATTTTGCGGCCATTTTGCGCCATTTTTGGGTCACTTTTGGGCCAATTTTTGGGTCATTTTTGGACCACTTATGGGGCCATTTTTTTGTCAATTTTGGACTATTTTGGGGCCACTTTGGGGTTCATTTTTTGGGCCACCTTCGGAGCCATTTTTGGCCCATTCTTGGGTCTTTTTTTGGTCATTTTCGGGGCCATTTCTGATTCATTTTCGGGGCCATTTCTTGGCCAATTTTGGGGCCATATTCGGGGGCATATCGTTGCCATTTTTTGGGTCATTTATGGGCCCTTCTTGAGTCTTTTTTTGGATATTTTTTTTGTCATTTTTGGGCTGTTTTTTGGTCATTTTTAGGGCTATTTTTGGGTCATTTTTGGGCCATTTCTGGGTCATTTTTGGGGCTATTTTTAAGCTTTTTTGTGTCATTTTCAGGTTATTTTTGGAGGTATTTTGGGTCTATTTTTGGGCCATTTTTTGTCCAATTTTTACGTCATTTTTGGGTCATTTATGGAGGGATTTTTTGGTCTTTTTTTGGTCGTTCATGGGGACTTTTAGGGGCTATTTTTTGGGCTATTTTTGAGTCATTTTCATGTTATTTTTGCGTCATTTTTTTGGTCCATTTTTTGGTCATTTTTTAGGCCATTTTTGGAGACATTTGGGGCCATTTCTGGGCCATTTTTGGGCCATTTTTCTGTCATTGTTTTGGATCATTTTTAGATCATTTGTGGGCCATTTTTGGGGTTTTTTGGGGGGCTATTTTTGGTCATTTTTAGGCTATTTTTGGATCATTCTTGGGTCATCTTTGGGTGTGTTTTTGGATGAATTTTTGGGCATGTTTGGCAATTTTTAAGCTATTTTGGGGTCACTTTTGGGTCCATTTATGGAGTCATTTGTGGAGTCATTTCTGGGCCATTTTCGGGGCCATTTAGGGCCCATATTTGGGTCAATTTCTGATTCATTTTTTGAGTCTATTTTGGGCTTATTTTTGGGTCATTTTTGGGCCATTTTTGGGCTATTTCTTGGTCTTTTTTGCGCCACTATCGGGGCCATTTTGTGGCCATTTCAGGGCCATTTTTGGGTCATTTACGGGGGAATTTTTGAGGTCATTTTTGGGTCATTTTTGTGGCCTTTTGGGGGCTTTTTTGGGTCATTTCTGGGTCATTTTTGGGTCATCTTTGGGGCTATTTTTGAGTAATTTTTTGGTCGTTTTTGGGGCCTTTTATGGGCTATTTTTGAGTCATCTTAGGGCCATTTCTGTGCCTTTTTGGGTCATTTTTGGGCCATTTTCCATCATTTTTGGGGACATTTGTGTGTACATCCGGGCACTGCGGCGGCCATTTTGGTAGTTCGGGACCAAGTGCGCATGCACCGAGTACATCCGGGCACTTCGGCGGAAATTTTGGTAGTTCGGGACCAAGTGCGCATGCGCCGAGTACATCCGGGTACTGCGGCGGCCATTTTGGTAGTTCAAGACTTATCTCGCATGCGCCGAGTACATCCGGGTACTGCGGCGGCCATTTTGGTAGTTCAGGGCTTACTGAGCATGCGCGGAGCACATCCGGGGACTGCGGCGGCCATTTTGGTAGTTCGGGACCAAGTGCGCTGGCGCCGAGTACATCCGGGCACTGCGGCGGCCATCTGGTAGTTCGGACCAGTGCGCATGCCCGCCCGAGTAAACGGGTACTGCGGCGGCCATTTTGTAGGTTCGGGACCAAGTGCGCATGCGCCGAGTACATCCGGGTACTGCGGCGGCCAATTTGGTAGTTCGAGTCTATTTTGGGCTTAATTTTGGGTCATTTTTGGGTCTTTTTTGGGCAATTTCAGGGGCTATTTTGGAGCCATTTTTGAGCCATTTTTGGATCATTGTTTGGGCCATTTTTAGGTCAATTTTGGGGCCATTTTTGAGCCATTTCTGGGTCATTTTTTGGGGCTGTTTTAAAGGCTATTTTTGGTGCAATTTCTGGGTCTTTTATTGGGGATGTTTTGCATCATTTTACAGACAATTTTGGGTCATTTTTGGGCCATTTTTGGGGCCCTTTTAGGGCCTTTTTTGGGTCATTTTTGAGCCGTTTTTGGGTCTAGTTTTAGGACTATTTCTGGGTGATTTTCGGAGAGCTTTTGGCCCCGTATTTGGGTCAATTTTTGAGTCATTTTTGGGCGATTTATGGGCCATTTTGGGGTGATTTTTGGGTCATTTTTTGGGCTATTTTGGGCCTATTTTTCAGTGATTTATAGGCGGAATTTTGGGTTATTTTACGGCCCATTTTGGCTCATTTTGGAGGCCATTTTTAGGGCCATTTTGGGGCTATTTTGGGTCAATTTTGGGCCAATTTTTGGGTTATTTTTGGACCATTTTGGGGGCCTTTTAGGGGCTATTTTTAGGGCCTTTTAGGGTCTATTTTTTTGGCAATTTTTGGGCCATTTTGGGTCATTTTTAGGTCATTTCTTGGGGCTATTTCGAGCCTTGTTTGGGGTCATTTATAGGGGAAATTTTAGATCATTTTATGGCCAATTTTGAGTCATTTTTAGGGCCATTCTTGGGGCCATTTTTTGGGGCCATTTATGGTGCTATTTTGGGATCATTTTGGGTCATTTTTGTGTTTATCTTTCCGTCATTTTTGAGCCATTTTTGGGTAATTTTAGGGCCATTTTT
>JAVTVJ010007440.1:0-12984 GCA_034509425.1 Eopsaltria australis
CGGGCCCTGCAGGGCCCCCCCCGGCCCCAGGCCTGCCCCAGAGCGGGGGATGCTTGGTGTGACTGTCCCTGGGTCACCCCCGGGTCACACACGGGACCCCTGGGACATCCCCAGGTGACACACGGGACACCTGGGACACCCCCGGGTCACACCTGGGACACCTGGGGCACCCCCCAGTCACACACGGGACACCTGGGTCACCCCCGGGTCACACCTGGGACACCCCCGGGTCACACACGGGACACTTGAGTCACCCCCGGGTCACACACGGGACACCCGGGACACCCCTGGGTCACACATGGGACACCTGAGGCACCCCCGGGTCACACCTGAGGCACCCCCGGGTCACACACGGGACACCTGGGACACCCCTGGGTCACACATGTGACACCTGAGTCACCCCTGGGTCACACATGTGACACCTGAGTCACCCCCGGGTCACACACGGGACACCTGGGACATCCCCAGTCACACATGGGACACCTGGGACACCCCTAGGTCACACCTGGGGCACCCGGGACACCCCTGAGGTCACACATGGGTCACGCCCGGGTCACACAGGTGACACCTAGGACACCCCCGGGTCACACGTGTCACTGGGACACCCCCGGGTCACACACGGGACACTGGGACACCCCCAGTCACACACATGTCCCTTGGGTCACCCTCCAGGTCACACCAGTGTCCCTTGTGTCACCTCTGGGTCACACACGTGTCACTGGGTCACTCCCGGGGGTCACACAGGTGTCACTGGGTCACCCTCCAGGTCACACCTGTGTCCCTGTGCCACTCCTTGGGTCACACCTGTGTCCCTGGTGGTCACCCCACTGTCCCTGGTGGTCCCAGCCGTGTCCCTGGGGGTCACCCTGGTGTCCCTGGGTGTCACCCCGGTGTCCCTGTGTCTCTCCTTGGGTCACACCCGTGTCCCTGGGTGTCACACCCGTGTCCCTGTGTCACTCCTCGGGTCACACCGTGTCCCTGGGTGTCACCCCGGTGTCCCTGGTGATCACCCCGGTGTCCCTGTGTCTCTCCTTGGGTCACACCCGTGTCCCTGGGTGTCACACCCGTGTCCCTGTGTCTCTCCTTGGGTCACACCCGTGTCCCTGATGGTCACACCCGTGTCCCTGGGTGTCACCCCGGTGTCCCTGGTGATCACCCCAGTGTCCCTGTGTCACTCCTTGGGTCACACCCATGTCCCTGATGGTCACCCCGGTGTCCCTGTGTCTCTCCTCGGGTCACACCGTGTCCCTGGGTGTCACACCCGTGTCCCTGGGTGTCACCCCGGTGTCCCTGTGTCTCTCCTTGGGTCACACCCGTGTCCCTGGGTGTCCCAGCTGTGTCCCTGGGTGTCACCCGGTGTCCCTGTCACCCCGGTGCTAACACGCATGCCTTGTTTGTCTCCTCCGGCCGCCGGCCCCCGCCTCAGCCAAGCAGAAGCAGAAATCGGTGAGTAGCGCCAGGACCCGGGGGACCCGCGGGGGGACGGGAGGGACCCCCCGCTTGCAGCCCCCCCAGAACCCCCGGAGCCGCCCCCGGGCGTGCCCCGTGTCCCCTCCTGTCCCCGGTGTCCCCTCCCGGCCCCGGTGACGCCCGGCTCTGTCCCCAGACCGAGCACGTGCCCCCGTACGACGTGGTGCCCTCCATGCGCCCCATCATCCTCGTGGGGCCGTCGCTCAAGGGCTACGAGGTGAGCGCGGGGACGGGGGAGACTCTGGGGGGTCGGGGGGGACCCCAGCCCCACGCTGGGCCTCTGTCCCCGCTGTCCCCTCCCCGCCCCCAGGTCACGGACATGATGCAGAAGGCGCTGTTTGATTTCCTGAAGCATCGCTTCGACGGCAGGTGAGGGGGGGCTGCAACCCCTGAAGCCACGGGGGGACCCCTAAATCCATGTGGGGATCCCTAAATCCATGTGGGAACCCCCAAATCCATGAGGGGGCCCCTAAATCCTTGTGGGGATCCCTAAATCCATGTGGGGAGCCCTAAATCCATAGAGGGACTCCTAAATCCATGTGGGGATCCCTAAATCCATAAAGGGATCCCTAAATCCATGAGGGGAACCCTAAATCCATAAAGGGATCCCTAAATCCTTGTGGGGATCCCTAAATCCATGAGGGGAACCCTAAATCCATAAAGGGATCCCTAAATCCTAATGGGGATCCCTAAATCCATGTGGGGATCCCTAAATCCATGTGGGGATCCCTAAATCCTTGTGGGGATCCCTAAATCCATAAAGGGATCCCTAAATCCATGAGGGGAACCCTAAATCCATAGAGGGACTCCTAAATCCATGTGGGGATCCCTAAATCCATAAAGGGATCCCTAAATCCATAGAGGGACTCCTAAATCCATGTGGGGATCCCTAAATCCATGTGGGAACCCCCAAATCCATGAGGGGACCCCTAAATCCTTGTGGGGATCCCTAAATCCATAGAGAGACTCCTAAATCCATCTGGGGACCCCTAAATCCTTGTGGAGAACCCTAAACCCATAAAGGGAACCCTAAATCCTAATGGGGATCCCTAAATCCATGTGGGGATCCCTAAACCCATAGGGGGACCCCAAAAACCATAGGGGGACCCCTAAATCCATGTGGGGATCCCTAAATCCATGTGGGGACCCCCAAATCCATGAGGGGAACCCTAAATTCATAGAGGGACCCCTAAATCCATGTGGGGATCCCTAATCCCATAGAGGGACCCCTAACCCCATAGGGGAACCCAAAAACCCTGCCCAGGGCAGGTGCTGCTCCTCCATCTCCATCATCCCCGGGTATGGGGTGCCTGGAAAGGGGGGCCCAGAGGGGTTTTGGGGGGTGGGTGTGGATGTGGGGCTGGGTGTGGGGCTGGGTGTGGGTGTGGATGATGTGGGGCTGGGTGTGGATGTGGGGCTGGGTGTGGATGTGGGGCTGGGTGTGGGTGTGGTGAGTGTGGGCTGGTGTGGATGTGGGGCTGGGTGTGCGGGCTGGGTGTGGGCTGGGTGTGGATGTGGGCGGGTGTGATGTGCAGGTGGGTGGGTGTGGGGCTGGTGGATGTGGGGCTGGGTGTGGATGTGTGGCTGGGTGTGGGATGATGTTGGGGCGTGGGTGTGGGTCTGGGTGTGGATGTGGGCGGTGTGCGGGCTGGGTGTGCATGTGGTGGCTGCGGTTGGGGCTGCGGTGTGGGTCTGGGTGTGGATGTGGGCTGGGGTGCGATGATGTGGGGCTGGGTGTGGGGCTGCGGCTGTGGATGTGGGCTGGTGTGGGGCTGGGTGTGGATGTGGGGCTGGTGTGTGTGGCTGCGTGAGGGGGCTGGGGTGTGGATGTGGGCTGGGGTGGGGCGGCGTGTGCATGTGGGGCTGGGTGTGGGGCTGGGTGGATGTGGGGTGATGTGGCTGGGTGTGGGGTGCGCTGGGTGTGGGGGCTGGGTGTGGGGCTGGGTGTGGGGCTGGTGTGGTGTGGGCTGGCGTGTGGGGCTGGGTGTGGGGCTGGTGTGGCTTGGTTGCATGTGGGAGGTGGGTGTGCGGGCTGCGGTGTGGGCTGGAGTGCTGGTTGTGGGCTCGGTGTTGGGCTGGCTGTGGGCTGGGTGTCGGGGCTGGCGTGTGCGTGTGGCGGCTGGGTGTGGGGCGGGTTGTGGGGTGGAGTGTGGGGCTGGTGTGGATGTGCGGCTGGAGGTGTGGGGCTGGGGTGGGGGCTGGGTGTGGATGTGGGCTGGGTGTGGGTGGTCTGGGTGTTGCATGTGCTGCTGGGTGTGGGCTGGGTGGGCATGTGGGGTGATGTGGGATGGGTGTTGGGTGTGGGCTGTGTGGCTGGTGTGGGGCTGGGTGTGGGGCTGGGTGTGGATGTGGGGCTGGGTGTGGGGCTGGGTGTGGATGTGTGGTGGGTGTGGGGCTGGGTGTGGATGTGTGGTGGGTGTGGGGCTGGGTGTGGATGTGGGGCTGGGTGTGGGGCTGGGTGTGGGGCTGGGTGTGGGTGTGGGGCTGGGTGTGGATGTGGCGCTGGCTGTGGGGCTGGCTGTGGATGTGGCGCTGTCCCCGCTGTGTCCCCAGGATCTCCATCACGCGGGTCACAGCCGACATCTCCCTGGCCAAGCGCTCCGTGCTCAACAACCCCAGCAAGCACACGATCATCGAGCGCTCCAGCACCCGCTCCAGCCTGGGTACGGCCCCCGGGACCCCCCGGGACCCTCCAGAGCACCCCAAAATCCCCCGGAGCCCCCCAGAACCCCCCGGAGCCCCCCAGAACCCCCCCAAGCCTCCATCTGTATCAGCCCCCAGTCCTGCTCCTGGGGGTGGGGGTGACTGATGGGGACCTGTGACTCAGTGCCTCCTCTTCCTCCTCCTTTTCCTCCTCCTCCTCCTCCGTTTCCCTTTTCTCCTCCTCCTTTTCCTCCTCCCTTTGCTCCTCCTCCTCCTTCTCCTCCTCCTCCTCCTTTTCCCCCTTCTCCTCTTCCTTTTCCTCCTCCTTTTCCTCCTCCTCCTTTTCCTTCTCCTCCTCCCTTTCCTCCTTTTCCTCCTCCCTTTCCTCCTCCTCCTCCTCCCTTTCCTCCTCCTCCCTTTCCTCCTCCTCCTCCTCCCTTTTCCTCCTCCTCCTCCTCCCTTTCCTCCTCCTCCCTTCCCTCTTCCTCCTCCTCCTCCTCCTCCTCCTCCTCCTCTTTTATCTTCTCTGCTGTGTTTTTTTTTTGTTCTTTTCTTATTTCTCCTTCCTTTCGGGGTTCCTCCCCTCCGCGCCGCCTCCTTCCTCCCCTGCTCCTGATACAGATGTCTTGGGTACGTAACGGGGACCCCCCCGGACCCCCGCTGTCCTCCCCAGCTGGCCCTGCCCAGAGGGTTGGGGACACTCTGGTGACACCGCCCTGTTTGACCCCCCCTCCCTATCTGCGTGGTTTGGGGTAGGGGGGGCTTTGCCCAGCCGGTGTCACCTCCCTCCTGCGGTGACACCGAGGTGGCCAAGCCCCCTCGTGCTGCTGTCCCCCCCCTCGTGCTGCTGTCCCCATCCCACCTCCCAGCGCTGTCCCCTCACGCTGTCCCCGTGTCCCCTCCCTCCCCAGCCGAGGTGCAGAGCGAGACCGAGCGCATCTTCGAGCTGGCCCGGACGCTGCAGTTGGTGGCCCTGGACGCCGACACCATCAACCACCCGGCCCAGCTGGCCAAGACCTCGCTGGCGCCCATCATCGTCTACATCAAAATCACCTCCCCCAAGGTGGGTGTGGGGACAGTGCCAGCCCCTCCCCGCCACGCTGGGGGGGCCAGGCAGGGTCCCCACGGCCACCCCGGGCTGTCCCCTCCTGCGCAGGTGCTGCAGCGGCTGGTGAAGTCCAGGGGGAAGTCGCAGGCCAAGCACCTCAACGTGCAGATGGTGGCCTCGGACAAGCTGGCACAGTGCCCGCCTGTGAGTGCGCCCCGGCCACCGTGGGGCCACCCACCCACCCTGACCCCAGTGTGACCCCAGTGTGACCCCAGTGTCACCTACCACGGCCACCGTGGGGCCACCCACCCACCCTGACCCCAGCGTGACCCCAGTGTGACCGCAGTGTGACCCCATCATGACCTGCCCCGGCCACCGTGGTGCCACCCACCCTGACCCCAGTGTGACCCCAGTGTGACCCCAGTGTGACCCCAGTGTCACCTACCCCGGCCACCGTGGGGCCACCCACCCACCCTGACCCCAGTGTGACCCCAGTGTGACCCCAGTGTGACCCCCACCCTGACCTGCCACAGCCATTGTGGTGCCACCCTCCCTGACCCCAGTGTGACCCCGTGGACCCCAGTGTGACCCCAGTGTGACCCCACCCTGACCTGCCCTGACCCCACCCTGACCTGCCCCAGCCACCGTGGTGCCACCCACCCTGACCCCACCCTGACCTGCCCTGCCCACCCCGTGCCCAACCTCTGCCCACCCTGTCCCATTGTCCCCGCCCTGTCCCATAGATCCCTCCCTGTCCCATTGTCCCCGTCTGCTGTTTCCCATAGGCCCCTCCCTGTCCCATTGTCCCCATAGGCTCTGCCCCATGTCCAGGTGCCTCGCCCTGTCCCACTGTCCCTGCCCTGTCCCATTGTCCCCACCCTGTCCCACTGTCCCCACTGTATCCCATAGGCTCTGCCCTGTCCCATTGTCCCCACCCTGTCCCACTGTCCCCTCCCTGCCCCACTGTCCCCACTCTGCCCCACTGTCCCTCCCTGCCCATTGGTCCCCTGCCTTCCCCACTGTCCCCTCCCTGCCGCTGCACGTCTCCCCTGCCCCACTGCCCCACTGTCCCCTCCCTGCCCCGCTGTCCCCGCCCTGCCCCACCCGGCTCGGCTCCCTCCCTGTCTCCCGCAGGAGATGTTCGACATCGTGCTGGACGAGAACCAGCTGGAGGAGGCGTGCGAGCACCTGGCCGAGTACCTGGAGGCGTACTGGAAAGCCACGCACCCGCCCAGCAGCAACCCCCCGAACCCGCTGCTGAACCGCACCATGGCCACGGCCGCGCTGGCCGCCAGCCCCGCGCCCGTCTCCAACCTCCAGGTACAGGTGCTCACCTCCCTGCGCAGGAACCTCAACCTCTGGGGCCGCGAGGCCACCCCCAGCCCCCCCGGAGCCCTGGAGGAGCACGCGCTGTGAGGTGGCAGCAAGGACAGCGGGGGCAGCGGGGACAGCGGGGACAGCGGGGACAGCGGGGACACCTCCCACACACACACAACCTCCCCTGGGGTCGGGGACAGCACGGGGAGTTACAGACCCTCAGGTGTGGGGTTGGCCCTGGGGTCACCTGTGCTGGGATCGGGGTCACACCAGGGGACTGTGGCTCGCCACAGGTGTGGGATTGTCCCTGAGGTCACCTGTCCTGGGATCCGGGTCACCCCAGGGGTCTGTGGCTCCCCCCAGGTGTGGTACTGTCCCTGAGGTCACCTGTCCTGGGATTGGGGTCACCCCTGGGGACTGTGGCTCTCCCCAGGTGTGGGACTGTCCATGGGGTCACCTGTCCTGGGATTGGGGTCACCCCAGTATCTGTGCCCCCCCCCCAGGTGTGGGATTGTCCCTGAGGTCACCTGTGCTGGAATCAGGGTCACCTCAGGGGTCTGTGCCCCCCCCCCCCCCAGGTGTGGGACTGTCCCTGAGGTCACCCGCCCCAGGGGGCTGTTCTGCATCCGGGGACTGGGGACACCAGTGGAACCACGGCCCCCCAGGAGTGGGACCATCCCTGCGGTCACCTGTCCTGGCCCCCCCAGGTGTGGGACTGTCCCTGGGGTCACCTGTCCTGGGTTTGGGTCACCCCAGGGCTCTGCAGCCCCTCCCAGGTGTGGGCTCAGCTGCCCTGGGGACCCTGGGCTCGGGGCAGCCCATGGGATTGGGGTCACCGTGGGGACCCACGGCTCCCCGGGAGTGGGACCATCCCTGGGCTTGTTCCTTTGGGAGCCTGAGCCCCTCCCCACGGGTTCTGCGGGTCCCTGGCACGGGGCTGTTCCTGGCATCGGGGTCACCCCAGGGACCTGCTCCCGTTCCTGGATCGGGGCCATGGCTGGGATCAGCCCTGGGGATCCCTCCCAGCCCGGGCCTGCTGCCAGCCCCACATTCGGGCTCTCCTGGGAATCGGAGCCTCCTCCAAGGCCTGGAGCTGCCCTGGCGATCGGGAACCCCCAGGATCTGCCCCCTTCGAGCCCTTCCTGGGGGCTGCCGGGCTGCCAGACCCCGAATCCCACACCCCTCTGGGGGGGGGGCGAGAGTTTGGGGGTGTCCTGGGCCCCCCCGCACAACCCCATCCCACCGTGACCACCGCGGTGCTGAGCCGGGGGTCCTGCCGCCACCCCCGGGGTGGGGACAGAGCGGGGACACGTGTCCTGTTGTTTGTCGCTCAATCTCCCGGACGCTCCACGCCCCTCCCCGCATCCCCCTCCCCATCCCCGGCTGAGCCCTGCTGCCATCGTGTCACCTGTGAGGCAGTGACAGGCCAGGCTGGGCAGGAGCGTGTGCCCCCCTCCACCCTCGGCTGACCCCCACTAACCCCCCACTAACCCCCGCTGACCCCCGCTGACCCCCCGCCCGTCCAGCCCCGCATGGTGTGGTTGCTTCTCGCACCCAGGCTCCGTTCCCGGAGGGGGAGCACGGCCGCCTCCGGCAGGGCCCGGGGGACTCGGGGGGGCGCGGGCAGGGCAGACCCCCCCCGCCCGCCCGCCCGGGCCCCCGCAGCCTGTCCCGCCAGGACACCTTCGACTCGGAGGCGCCGGGCAGCCGCGACTCGGAGCCCGGCGATTCGTGCTGCATGGACATCGAGATGGAGCCCGTGGAGCAGGAGGAGCCGCCGGGCACCCCCGGGACCGGAGCGCAGCCGCCCCCCGGCGCCTGGGACGGCGCCGAGCCCGGGCGGGAGGGCCGGGGGCTGCGGGGCCGAGCCAAGGGCCAGGAGCCGCTGGGCCACAGCGCCGGCGAGGGCTGGGGCCAGGACGTTTACATGCGTTAGGGTGAGGGGGTGCGGGCAGGGGGCTCCCCCCGCCCCAGCAGTTTTGGGGTGCGGGCAAACCCCGCCGCTTTTGCCTCTGTGCCCCCCCGAGCCCGGCCAGCAGTGCCATGGGGAGCCCCCGCTTCGCCCTGGGGGCTCCCCCTGCCCCTCTCCTCCTCGCTGAGGATCGGGGGGGGTCTCCCCCTGCCGCAGCCCCCCCCCCGCATCTCGCGGTGCCTCGGGCCCTCCCTGCCCTGCCCGGCAGGGACAGCAAGTGACCAAAGGGGACACGGGGTGGGGGCCGTGCCCCTCTGCCCGGCCCTGCCCCGCCGGGTGCCCCCCGCTTCTCCATGGTGCTCTCGGCCGCCCCCCCGCCCGCGGGGACCCCGGAGCTGGCCGTGGCCGTGGCCGTGGGGGGGGTCCCTGCCAGCTGTCCCCCTCCCCAGCGGTGCCTGGCACTGTCCCCACAGCCCCCCCGGGGGTGCATGCGTGTGCGGGGCTTTGGGGGCTCCCCGCTGCCCCAGGCTGTGCCCCCCGAGGGGGGGGGGGCGCGGTTTGCATGTGTTTGCCTTGGGGGGGGGGCTCTGCCTGAATTGGGGGTGGGGGTGAATCTGAGCCAGTTTTGGGGTCTAAACCCGTGCTAACAGCTGCCCAGCCCTGCCTGCCCCGGGGGGGGGGGGTCCCCGCTGTCCTGGGACCGCCAGGTCCCGGTCCCCCCCCTTCCCCAGCCCCCCCCTTCTCTTCCCCGTTCCAACCCCCCCGCCGTGCCTGTCCACGCTCGCCCTGTCCAGCCGTGTCCGTCTGTCCGTCCGTCCGTCCGTGAGCCTCTGTCCGTCTCCTCTCAGCCCTCCCCGCACCCCGGGGCACTGCCTTGTCCTGTGCCCGCCCCGGGGGGGGGGGCGTCCCTTGTGCCCCCCAACTCTGCGGGGTGACCACACCAGGGTGGGCTGGGGACACGCCCCGTGTCCAGCCGTCACCGCGGGACTGGGATTGTCCCACTCACGGGGCAGCCCCTTGTGTCCCCCCACACCCCTGGGGGCAACGCTGGGGGTCCCCGGGGTCTCTGCCTTACCCAGACCACCAGCCCGGGTCGGGGGGCTTGGGGGGCACCCAGCTCTGCCGCTGCCAAGCCGCCACCCACGTGTGCCTCAGTTTCCCCCTTTTTTTTGGGGGGGGGGGACTCGGTGTCACTGCCTGCCAAGTGCTTTGAGCCCCCCCTGCCCCACAATCCGGGCAGTGGGGCCCTCCCCGGCCCCCCCGCGGGCAGAGGGACGTCCTGTATTTATGTCACTCCACGAAACTTTTAATTTAAAGACCCGACAAAAAAAAAAAATGTATTTTATTTATTTATTCTCGTTGGTGTGTGCGTGTGTGTCGGGGGGGGGGGACTCGCCCCGCTCGCTTGGTTCTTTGTAATAAACATTTCGGTGAGACCTGCCCCGAGCCTGAGCCTGGTGGGGGGACACGGGGGGACACGGGAGGACACGGGGGGGACACGGGGGGACACGGGAGGACACGGGGGGACGTGGAGGGGACACGAGGGGGACACGGCTGAGAGCGGACACAGCCCAGCTCTGCTCGGGCCGAGCTGCGGGTGGAGCCGGGACCTGCCCGGCTCCGGGGAAGGGGCTCCGGGGAAGGGGCTCCAGCCCCCCGGGGATGGGCAGCGGCAGCCGCCGGGCTCAGCGCGGCGCTGGGCCGGGTTTATCGGCGCTGGGCCGGGTCCGGACACGCTGCGGACACGCTGCGGACACGCTATTTACAGACAATAAATACAACGCGGCCGCTCAGGGCTTCCGACACCTCCACTCGCTCTTCTCCGGCCGGTACTCGAACGCTTTCCTGCGGACAGCACACGGCGACATCGGTGACACCTCAGCCCTCAGGTGTCCCCCCACGCCCCCCTGCCCAGTCCGGCGCCCCGTACTCACTCTCTAGCGGGCACCGAGGGTCTGCACACCAGCCCGGGCTGGCACGGGCACACCTGGTTGATGCTGAAGGCGAGGCCCCCGGGCGGGACGTGGCAGCTCTGGGCCAGCGCCAGGCGCCGCTGGCACACGCGCTCCCCGTGCTGCCGGGCGCAGCAGCCGCCGGGCCCGCACTCCTCGTCCCGCTGGCACCGCGCTCCTGGCGGCACAAAAAAACCGCGTTAAGGGACCGGGATCCCCGCTCTGACCCCGCGGTGGGGACCCCCTGGTTTAGCAGCGCTCCAGCACCGCATCCCCGCTGGCAGGGGTGTCCCTGCCACCGCATCCCCGCTCGCAGAGGTGTCCCCGCCACCGCATCCCCCTGCTGGCAGGGGTGTCCCTGCCACCGCATCCCCGCTGGCAGGGGTGTCCCCTCCACCGCATCCCCGCTGGCAGAGGTGTCCCCTCCACCGCATCCCCGCTGGCAGAGGTGTCCCCTCCACCGCATCCCCGCTGGCAGAGGTGTCCCCGCCACCGCATCCCCTCGCTGCAAGGGTGTCCCCGCCACCGCATCCCCCGCTGGCAGAGGTGTCCCTGCCACCGCACCCCCCCGCTGCAGAGGTGTCCCCACCACCGCATCCCTGCTGGCAGAGGTGTCCCCGCCACCGCATCCCTGCTGGCAGAGGTGTCCCTTGTCACCACATCCCCGCTGGCAGAGGTGTCCCCACCACCGCATCCCTGCTGGCAGAGGTGTCCCTGTCACCACATCCCCCCGCTGGCAGAGGTGTCCCCTGTCCCGCCACCGCATCCCCGCCCTGGCAGACGGTGATCCCCGTCCCCAGCCACCTCGCGATCCCGCTAGCAGAGTGTCCCCACACCACCGCATCCCCCGCTGGCAGAGGTGTCCCCACCACCGCATCCTCCCGCTCGCAGAGGTGTCCCTGTCACCGCATCCCCGCTGGCAGAGGTGTCCCTGTCACCACATCCCCCCGCTGGCAGAGGTGTCCCCTGTCCCCGCCACCGCATCCCCGCTGACAGAGGTGTCCCCACCACCGCATCCCCCACTGGCAGAGGTGTCTCCACCACCGCATCCCCACTGGCAGAGGTGTCCCCGCCACCGCATCCCTGCTGGCAGAGGTGTCCCCACCACCGCATCCCCCGCTGGCAGAGGTGTCCCCACCACCGCATCCCTGCTGGCAGAGGTGTCCCCACCACCGCATCCCCGCTGGCAGAGGTGTCCCCCCCGCACTCACCGTCCTGCCCGGGGGGCGCGGGCTGCTGGCACTTGCCGAACATGCAGACGAGCCCGGCGGCGCAGTGCGGGTCATGCCGGCAGTAGTGGCCCGCGGGCCGCGCGGGCAGGCACAGCCCGAAGTGCTCGTCACAGAAGTGCCCGGGGGAGCAGGGGGCGGCCGGGCTGCACGGGGTCACCTGCGGAGGAGGGGACACGCCACGTCAGGGGGGCCACACCTCATCCCTGAGCCCGAGACAGGCCAGAAATGGCGCAAAAACCGCGTGTGTCCGCACGACGCAAAGCAAGGTTGGGTGTGGGGGTGTTGGAGGGATTCTGGGTGGCCGGGTCTGGCAGCAGCGCTCTGCCAGACTGGGGAGCTCCATCCGCAGCCGTTCCAGGATTTTTTTTCCCGGGAAAAGAAAACCCGGCGGGTGGCGGGGCAATACAGGGGGGGCGGCGGGAGCCCCAGTAAAAGTCCTGCTCCAGGTGAGGCTCGAACTCACAACCTCGGCATCGCTCGTGTACCGCCCTATAAGTACCGCGCGCTGACCGATTGCGCCACTGGAGCGCCCGGCGCCGCCCCGCGCCACCGCGCCCCCTGGCGGCCCCGCCGGCCCCGCGCCCCGGCCCCGAGCGGAACCCCCGGGCCCATCCCCGGCCCCGAACGGAACCCCCGGGCCCATCCCCGGTGTCCACTAACGACTGAAAATGAACGCCCCATGTCCATTTTCGGCCCCGAACGGAATCCCCGGGCCCATCCCCGGCCCCGAGCGGAACCCTCGTGTCCATCCCCGGCCCCGTGCGGAACCCCCGGGTCCATCCCTGGCCGTGAACGGAATCCCCGGGTCCATCCCCGGCCCCGAGCGGAAACCCCCGGTCCCCCCCGGTGTCCACTCACGACTGCAAATGAACACCCCATGTCCACTCCCGACCCCGTGCGGAACCCCGGGGCCCATCCCCGGCCCCGAGCGGAACCCCCGGGTCCATCCCTGGCCGTGAACGGAACTCCCGTGTCCATCCTCGGCCCCGAGCGGAACCCCTGTGCCCATCCCGGCTCTGAGCTCCCCTCCAGTCCCTGTGCCCACCCCTGGCTTTGCAAATTCCGTGCCCACTCCTCTGCAAACCCTCCCCTTGCTCCCACCCTGGCTGCAACTCCTGCACCTGCCCCTGTGCCCGCTCTGTGCCCACCCTGAGCCCACCCTGCTCCCCCCAGGCTGCAAACCCCGCTCTGTGCCCACCCTGCCGCAAATTCTGTGCCCACCCTGACTCCAAACTACCCCCAACCCCTGAGCCCACCCTGAGCCCGTCCTGCTCCCATCCCTGAGCCCGCCCTGGCTCCCAGCCAGACCCCAACCCCTGAGCCCACCCTGTGTCCACCCTGCTCGCCCCAGGCTGCAAACCCCGCTCTGTGCCCACCCTGCTGCAAATTCTGAGCCCACCCTGAGCCCAC
>JAVTVJ010007444.1:0-12023 GCA_034509425.1 Eopsaltria australis
TAAAAAACAAAAATTGGAAATTAAAAATCAGAAAAAACAAAAATTAAAGATAAAAAATCAAAATAAAAAATAAAAAATAAAAAATAAAAAAATAAAAATTAAAAATTAAAAATTAAAAATAAAAAATAAAAAATAAAAAATAAAAAATTAAAATTAAAAATTGAAATTCAGAAAAGGACGGGAGAAAATAAAGACGAAACGAAGCAAAATCTGCATTTTTTGTTGTGTTTCTGTCTCAGTTCCCAAGGGAGATTCCCAGATTCCCGGAATCCGCCGGGGAAGGCGAGGCTGGAGATGGGGAATTCCTGGGGTTTGGGGGCAAACCCTGCACTGGGAGCACTGGGAGAACTGGGAGAACCCCGGGGTGGCACTGGGAGAACTGGGAGAACCCCGGGGTGGCACTGGGAGCACTGGGAGAACTGGGAGAACCCCGGGGTGGCACTGGGAACACTGGGAGAACTGGGAGAACCCCGGGGTGGCACTGGGAGCACTGGGAGAACTGGGAGAACTGGGAGAACCCCGGGGTGGCACTGGAAGGACTGGGAGCTCCTCAGGGTGGCACTGGGAGCGCCCCAAGGATTTTGGGGCACTGGGAGCACTGGGAGCACCCCAGAATGGAACTGGGAGCACTGGGAATGTCCCAAGGTGGATTTGGGGGCACTGGGAGCTCCTCAGGGTGGCACTGGGAGAACTGGGATAACCCAAGGGAGGCACTGGGAGTGTCCCAGGATGGGTTTTGGGGCACTGGGAGCACTGGGAACACCCCAAGGTGGATTTAGGGGCACTGGGAGCACTGGGAACACCCCAAGGTGGATTTAGGGGCACTGGGAGAACTGGGAACACCCCAAGGTGACACTGGGAGCACTGGGAACACCCAGGGTGGCACTGGGAATGTCCCAGGGTGGATTTGGGGGCACTGGGAACACTGGGAGAACCCCAGAATGGAACTGGGAGCACTGGGAATGCCCCAAGGTGGATTTTGGGGCATTGGGAACACCCCAGGATGGGGTTTTGGGGACCGGGAGGTCCCCAGGGGGGCACTGGGAGCACTGGGAGCACTGGTTGTGCTTTGCAGCTGGGGGCACAGTCGGAAGGATTTTTGGGAAGGGGATCCCAAGGGATTTTTGGGAAGGGGATCCACCCAATCCCAAGGGATTTTTGGGAAGGGGATCCCGAGGAATTTTTGGGAAGGGGATCCACCCAATCCCAAGGGATTTTTGGGAAGGGGATCCCGAGGAATTTTTGGGAAGGGGATCCCCGAGGCATTTTTGGGAAGGGGAACCCTCCTGATCCCAAGGGATTTTTGGGAAGGGGATCCCGAGGGATTTTTGGGACGCGGATCCACCCAAACCCAAGGGATTTTTGGGAATATGCCCCAGATCCCAGGGGATTTTTGGGAAGATCCCAAGGGATTTTTGGGAAGGGAATCCCAAGGGATTTTTGGGAAGGGGATCCCCCTGATCCCAAGGGATTTTTGGGAAGGGGATCCACCCAAACCCAAGGGATTTTTGGGAATATGCCCCAGATCCCAAGGGATTTTTGGGAAGGGGATCCCGAGGGATTTTTGGGAAGGGGATCCCGAGGGATTTTTGGGAAGGGGATCCCCCCAATCCCGTGGGATTTCTGGGATCCCACCCCCGCCCAGCGCACCTGGAAGGCTCTGGGGGAGCAGGGAGGGGCTGCTGGGAGCACTGGGATAAATCCCACAATCCCAAAAATCCAAGGGATTTGGGAAGGTGGAAAAATCCCACAATTCCCAAAATCCAAGGGATTTGGGAAGGGGGAAAAATCCCACAATTCCCAAAAATCCCAAGGGGTTTGGGAAGGGGGAAAAATCCCACAATTCCCAAAAATCCCAGGGATTTGGGAAGGGGGAAAAATCCCACAATTCCCAAAAATCCCAGGGATTTGGGAAGGGGGAAAAATCCCACAATTCCCAAAAATCCCAGGGATTTGGGAAGGGGGAAAAATCCCACAATTCCCAAAAATCCCAGGGGGTTTGGGAAGGTGGAAAAATATCCCACAATCCCAAAATCCATCTTTTTCCCCATGGATTTCAGGAACAGCTTTTTCCCCATGGATTTGGGAACAGCTTTTCCCCATGGATTTTGGGAACAGGCTGTCGATTCCAGGGAATTTTGGGATCTCATCCAGCTCCCATCCATCCATCCATGGATCCCAGCCAGGAGAGGAGGAGCAGAACCCCGGGAACGTTGAGGAGCAGCTGCCACATCCATGGGAATCCATGGGAAAATCCCATTCCCGATCCCAAAATCCCAATCCCAATCCCAGGGACCCATTCCCAATCTCACAGCCCCATTCCCAATCCCAGGGAAAATCCCAATCCCAAAATCCCAATCCCAATCCCAGGGCCCCATTCCCGATCCCAAAATCCCAATCCCAAAATTCCATTCCCGATCCCAGGGCCCCATTCCCAATCCCAAAATCCCAATCCCAAAATTCCAATCCCAATCCCAGGGCCCCATTCCCGATCCCACAATCCCAATCCCAATCCCAGGGCCCCATTCCCAATCCCACATCCCCCCCAATCCACGATTTCCGATCCCAATCCTCCCACCCCCGGCCGGAATTCGGGAAGAGCCGCTCCTCTCCCTGCCGTATCCAGGATTCTCCCGGGAATTTTCCCAAATCCCTGCATCCCATCATCCATCCCTTTTTTTTTTTCCAGGATTCTTTTGGTTTTTTGGGAAAAAAACCTGGATCAGGCTCTCAGGAAGATTTTCCCTCCTACAATCCCATAAAATTTTCCTAGGATTGGGTTTTTTTTTTGGGAGCAGGGCCTGGCTCCGGGGAAGATCCCGGGAGGAATTTCCATGGAATTTTTTCCATCCAAAAGCCTGGAATTTTTTGAAGGATCGTGGGGTTTTTTTTTTTCCCAGCTGGAGGAGAGGGAGGGATTTTTTTTATGGAAAAGCAGCTGGGCCAGAGGAATTTTTTTTTTCCATGAAAATCCACGGGAATTGCGGGATTGGGATGATCCTGGCAGCTCCCAAGGGATTCCCCCGGCTCCAGCAGGAATTCCTTGGATTCAGAGCAATCCAACCCTTGGGAAATTCTTCTCCGGAATTCCCAGCCCTGCTGGAAGCTCCATCCTGGAATTCCTGCCCATGGAATGGGAGCAGAAGGATCCAAAGGGGTGAGGGAGGGAATTTGTGTCCAAAAACCGGGAAAGATCCCGAATTCTCCTGGATTTGCTGCTCCTGATGTTCCCTGGGAGACCCCAGGAGAATCCAAAGGGAATTCCTCCATTCCCAACCTCTGGAATGAGCCAGGAAAACGCTGGGATTCCAACAGCTCTGGAATTTTGGGATTCTTGCAGGAATTTTGGGATTCTTGCAGGAATTTCGGGATTCTCGCAGGAATTTCGGGATTCTTGCAGGGATTTTCCTCGGATCCAGGGACAGCTCCAAAAAATTCCGGCAGCGGCTTTTCCCATTTTCCCAGGGGAATCTTCCCAGGGTTTGCTCCAGGAATGTTCCCTTTGGATCCAGCACATCCCAAGTTTTTCCTTCCTTCATTCCATGGCTCCGAAGTTTTCCAGGATTCTCCTGCTGCTCTCGGTCCTGGAGGATTTGGATCCCGAATTTCTGGAAGCAGAGGAGCTCTGGAGCTGCTCAGAATTCCACACTTTTTTTTATTCCCAGAGGTTCTTCCCAGGGATTTATTCCAAGGATTTATTCCCAGGATTTATGCCCAGGATTTATTCCCAGGATTTATTTCCAGGGATTTATTCCCAGAGGTTCTTCCCAGGATTTATTCCCAGAAGTTCTTCCCAGAAGTTCTTCCCAGGGATTTATTCCCAGGGATTTATTCCAAGGATTTATTCCCAGATGTTCTTCCCAGGATTTATTCCCAGGGATTTATTCCTAGAGGTTCTTCCCATGATTTATTCCCAGAGGTTCTTCCCAGAAATTCTTCCCAGGATTTATTTCCAGGGATTTATTCCAAGGATTTATTCCCAGGGATTTATTCCAAGGATTTATTCCAAGGATTTATACCCAAGATTTATTCCGAGGATTTATTCCCAGGGATTTATTCCCAGGGGTTCTTCCCAGAAGTTCTTCCCAGGGATTTATTCCCAGGATTTATTCCCAGGATTTCTTCCCATTATTTATTCCCAGGATTTATTCCCAGGGATTTATTCCTAGAGGTTCTTCCCAGGATTTATTCCCAGAAGTTCTTCCCAGATGTTTTTCCCAGGATTTATTCCCAGGATTTATTCCCAGGATTTATTCCGAGAGGTTCTTCTCAGAAGTTCTTCCCAGGGATTATTCCAAGGATTTATTCCCAGAAGTTCTTCCCATGATTTATTCCCAGGGCTTCTTCCCAGGATTTATTCCCAGGATTTATTCCAAGGATTTATTCCCAGGGCTTCTTCCCAGGATTTATTCCCAGGGATTTTTCCATCCCCCAGGCTCCGTTTGCAGCTCTCCAGTGAGGATTTTCCCAGAAAATTCCCTCTTTTTTTTTTCCCCCTCTCTCCTCCACACCTTGAAATTCCCAAGGCGGGCTCGGAAAATCCGACGGGATCGGGAAAATCCAACGGGATCAGGAAAAATCCAACGGGATCAGGAAAATCCAACGGGATCAGTTTTTAACTCGTGCCGAAAATATTTTTAAAAAATCCCAAAAATCCGAAGATTCCAAACGAAAAGAAATTCCAGGAAAACTCGGGAATAGCGCCGTGCCGTTCCTTGTTCCGCCAGGATCCCGCGGGGCCGGGCTCCATTCCTTTTTCCCAGGAGGCCGGATCCTGCTCTGCTGGGTTTTCTGGGAATTCGGGGTTTCCTGGGAATTCGGGGTTTCCCAGGAATTCGGGGCCCTCTCCTCCTCCAGGGAAAAGAGCGGCAGCAGCAGCAGCAGGAGCTGGGATTGCTCCTCCTCCTCCTCCTCCTCCTCCCCGGCACAGCCGGGATCGGCAGGAGGGCGACAAAGAAATTCCTGCCGGGAAAAACCAAGGGAATCGGGATCAGGTGGGATCGGGATCAGGTGGGATTGGGAGGGATCAGATGGGATTGGGATCAGGTGGGATTGGGATCAGGTGGGATTGGGATCAGGTGGGATTGGGATCAGGTGGGATCGGGATCAGGTGGGATCGGGATCAGGTGGGATTGGGAGGGATCAGATGGGATCAGGATTCCCAAACCATTCCCAGACTCATTCCCACACCATTCCCTGACCATCCCAAACTATCCCAGACCATTCCAGGCTCATCCCCCCGACCATTCCCAGACTCATTCCCAGACTCATCCCCACACCATTTCCGCACCATTCCCAGACTCATTCCCAAACCATTCCTACACTCATTCCCACATCATTCCCTGACCATCCCACACCATCCCAGACCATTCCCAGACTCATTCAAAAACCATTCCCAGACTCATTCCTAAACCATTCCCACACTCATTCCCAGATTCATTCCCAAACCATTCCCAACCATTCCCCAACCACCCCACACCATTCCCTGACCATTCCCAGATTCATTCCCAAACTCATTCCTATGCCATTCCCACACCATTCCAGACTCATTCCCAAACCATTCCCTGACCATTCCCAAACTCATTCCCAAACCATTCCCACACCATTCCCCAACCACCCCACACCATTCCCAAACCATTCCCTGACCATTCCAGGCTCATTCCCACACCATTCCAGACCATCCCAGACCATTCCCTGACCATTTCCAGACTCATTCCCACATCATTCCCAGACTCATTCCCAAACCATTCCCAGATTAATTCCCAAACTCATTCCTACGCCATTCCCTGACCATTCCAGACTCATTCCCAAACCATTCCCACACCATTCCCCAACCATCCCACACCATTCCCTGACCATTCCCAGATTCATTCCCAAACTCATTCCTATGCCATTCCCACACCATTCCAGACTCATTCCCACACCATTCCCAGACTCATCCCCAAAGTCATTCCCAAACCATTCCCTGACCATTCCAGGCTCATTCCCACACCACTCCCTGACCATCCCACACTCATTCCCACACTCATTCCCAAACCCATCCCCAAAGTCATTCCCAAACCATCCCAAACCATTCCCACACCATTCCAGACTCATTCCCAAACCATTCCCACACTCATTCCCAGATTCATTCCCACACCACTCCCAGAGTCATCCCCACACCATCCCACACCATTCCAAACCATTTCCGGACTCATTCCCACACCATTCCCAGACTCATTCCCACACCAATCCCTGACCATCCCACACTCATTCCCACACCATTCCCAAACCCATCCCCAAAGTCATTCCCAAACCATCCCAAACCATTCCCACACCAATCCCTGACCATCCCACACTCATTCCCAGACTCATTCCCAAACCATTCCCAGATTCATTCCCAAAGTCATCCCCAAACCATTCCCTGACCATCCCAAACGATTCCCACACCATTCCCTGACCATTCCAGACTAATTCCCAAACCATTCCCAAACCATTCCCAGACTCATTCCCAAACCATTCCCTGACCATTCCCACACTCATTCCCGAGCGGTTCCGGTACCGTCGGTGCCGGGGCGGCTCCGCTACGTGGAGGATTCCATGGCGGATTCCATGGCGGATCCCGGGGCTGATCCCGGGGCGGATCCCGAGGCAGATCCCGATCCCGAGGCCGATCCCGATCCCGGGGCTGATCCCGATCCCGATCCGGGCCGGTGCCGGGAGATGAGCTGCGCCTCCTTGAGGGACAGGTACACCTCCTCCTGCGGGTCGTAGTAGTAGAACTTGCGGATGTAGGAGATCAGGGGCCTGGAAAACACCGGGAACGCCCGGATCCCTGAGCCAGAGGCTCTCCAGCATTCCCAAAAAAATCCCAGAGCTGGATCCCTGGAAAAACGCCGGGAATGCCTGGATCCCTGAGCCAGAGGGAATCCGGCATTCCCAAAAAATCCCAGAGCCGGATCACTGGGAAAACACCTGGAACACCAGGATCCCTGAGCCAGAGGGACTCCGGCATTCCCAAAAAATCCCAGAGCTGGATCCCTGAGCCAGAGGCACTCCGGCATTCCCAAAAAGTCCCAGAGCTGGATCCCTGGAAGAACACCGGGAATGCCTGGATCCCTGAGCCAGAGGGACCCTGGCATTCCCAAAAAAAATCCCAGAGCCTCTTCCCTGGAAGAACACCCAGGTCCCTGAGCCAGAGGCACTCCAGCATTCCCAAAAAATCCCAGAGCTGGATCCCTGGGAAAACACCAGGAACGCCCGGATCCCTGAGCCAGAGGCTCTCCCACATTCCCAAAAAAATCCCAGAGTTGGATCCCTGAGCCAGAGGGACTCCAGCATTCCCAAAAAAATCCCAGAGCTGGATCCCTGGAAAAACACTGGGAATGCCTGGATCCCTGAGCCAGAGGGAATCCGGCATTCCCAAAAAAATCCCAGAGCTGGATCCCTGAGCCAGAGGCTCTCCCACATTCCCAAAAAAATCCCAGAGTTGGATCCCTGAGCCAGAGGGACTCCAGCATTCCCAAAAAAATCCCAGAGCTGGATCCCTGGAAAAACACTGGGAATGCCTGGATCCCTGAGCCAGAGGGAATCCGGCATTCCCAAAAAAATCCCAGAGCTGGATCCCTGAGCCAAAGGCTCTCCGGCATTCCCAAAAAAAAAATCCCAGAGTTTCTCCCCTGGGGAAAAACCCCAGAGCCTCTTCCCTGGAGAGGGAAATCCAGGGATCCATCCACGAGAGAAATCCCAGGGATTGATCCATCCACGAGGGAATTCCCAGGATTGATCCATCCACGAGGGAAATCCCAGGGATTCATCCACGAGAGAAATCCCAGGGATTCATCCACGAGGGGATCCCGGGAATTTGGCCACAAGGAGATCCCAGGGATTCATCCATGAGGGAAATCCAGGGATTCATCCAGGAGGGAATTCCCAGGATTGATCCATCCAGGAGGGAATTCCCAGGATTGATCCATCCAGGAGGGAATTCCCAGGGATTCATCCATGAGTGAAATCCCAGGGATCCATCCAGGAGGGAATTCCCAGAATTCATCCATCCAGGAGGGCAATCCCAGGAATTCATCCACAAGGGATGATCCACCCGCACGGAAATCCCAGAGATTCATCCACGAGCAAAATCCCAGGGATCCAAGCAGGAGGGAATTCCTGGGATCCATCCAGGAGGGAATTCCCGGGATTGATCCACGAGGAAAATCCAGGGATTCACCCACAAGGGAATTCCAGGGATTCATCCACAAGGGGATCCCGGGGATTTGGCCACGAGGAGATCCCAGGGATTCATCCACAACAGAATTCCAGGGATTCATCCAGGAGGGAAATCCAAAGATTCATCCACGAGGGAAATCCCAGAGATTCATCCAGGAGGGAATTCCCAGAGATTCATCCAGGAGGGAATTCCCAAGATTGATCCATCCAGGAGGGAAATCCCAGAGATTCATCCACGAGTGAAATCCCAGGGATCCATCCAGGAGGGAATTCCTGGGATCCATCCAGGAGGGAATTCCCAGGATTGATCCATCCAGGAGTGAAATCCCAGGATCCATCCAGGAGGGAATTCCCAGAATTCATCCATCCAGGAGGGAAATCCCAGGAATTCATCCACAAGGGATGATCCACCCACACGGAAATCCCAGCGATTCATCCAGGAGCGAAATCCCAGGATCCAAGCACGAGCAAAATCCCAGGGATCCATCCAGGAGGGAATTCCCGGGATCCATCCAGGAGGGAATTCCCGGGATTGATCCATCCAGGAGGGAATTCCCAGGACTCCTCCACCCCTCCAGGAGCCGCAGGACTCACTTGGGCAGCGGGAGCTCGGGAATGTGGTCGATCCGCACCAGCTGGCGGATGCGGAAGCGGCAGAGGTGCTGCAGGGATTTGACGTTGCTGAAGCGGGAGACGGGATACAGGAGCTGCACCGGAGTGGGAGGGAGACCTGGGGGAAAATGGGAGAGGATGGGGGTCAGGAGCAGGGAAAAGGGGGGAAAGAGGGAAGGAAAAGGGAAAAGGGGGAAAAGGGGGGAAAAAGGAGGTGAGGATAAGGAAAAAGAAGGGAAAAGGGGGGGAAAAGGGGGGGAAAGAAGGGTTCACCTGGAAACCCTGGATCCCATAAATTCCCATTCCCAGGCTCACCTGGATCCCAGAAATTCCCATTCCCAGGCTCACCTGGAACCCTGAATCCCAGGTAAAAAACATTCCCAGGCTCACCTGGATCCCTGCATCCCATAAATTCCCATTCCCAGGCTCACCTGAAACCCTGAATTCCTGGAAAATCCCATTCCCAGGCTCACCTGGATCCCTGAATCCCTGGAAATTCCCATTCCCAGGCTCACCTGGATCCCAGAAATTCCCATTCCCATGCTCACCTGGAACCCTGCATCCCAGATCCCAGGAATTCCCATTCCCAGGCTCACCTGGAACCCTGGACCCCATAAATTCCCATTCCCAGGCTCACCTGAAACCCTGAATTCCTGGAAATTCCCATTCCCAGGCTCACCTGGATCCCAGAAATTCCCATTCCCAGGCTCACCTGGAACCCTGGAATTCAGGAAATTCCCACTCCCAGGTTCACCTGGATCCCTGAATCCCTGGAAATTCCCATTCCCAGGCTCACCTGGATCCCAGAAATTCCCATTCCCAGGCTCACCTGGAACCCTGGATCCCAGATCCCATAAATTCCCATTCCCAGACTCACCTGGATCCCAGAAATTCCCATAGGCAGGCTCACCTGAAACCCTGAATTCCTGGAAAAATCCCATTCCCAGGCTCACCTGGATCCCTGGATCCCTGGAAATTCCCATAGGCAGGCTCACCTGGAACCCTGGACCTCAGGAAGTAGAGGAATTTCCCGTTCTTGGAATGCATGATGGCTCTCTTGATGAATTCCACCACGGACTGGCAGCGATCCTCGAACTTGGGGTGGCACCACAGGCTGAAGGTCCCTGGAGAGACAGAGGGCTGGGAATTATTCCCGGTATTCCAGGGGATTCTTGGGAAAGCACAGGGGAATTGTTCCTGTTTTTCCAGGGGATTTTTCCCAATATTCCAGGGGATTTTTCCCAATATTCCAGGGGATTTTTGGGAAAGCACAGGGGAATTGTTCCTGTTTTTCCAGGGGATTTTTCCCAATATTCCAGGGGATTTTTTCCGATTTTCCAGGGGATTTTTGGGAAAGCACTGGGGAGTTATTCCAAATTTTCCAGGGGATTTTTGGGAAAGCACTGGGGAGTTATTCCCAGTATTCCAGGAGATTTTTGGGAAAAGACGGGGGAATTGTTCCTGTTTTTCCAGGGGATTTTTCGCAATATTCCAGGGGATTTGTCCCAGTATTCCAGGGGATTTTTGGGAAAGTACAGGGAATTATTCCCAGTATTCCAGGGGACTTTTGGGAATGCCAGGGGAATTGTTCCTGTTTTTCCAGGGGATTTTTCCCAATATTCCAGGGGATTTTTGGGAAAGCACTGGGAAATTCTTCCCATTTTTTCAGAGGATTTTTGGGAAAGCACTGGGGAATTGTTCCTGTTTTTCCAGGGAATTATTCCCAATATTCCAGGCGATTTTTGGGAAAAGACAGGGGAATTGTTCCTGTTTTTCCAGGGGATTTGTCCCAATATTCCAGGGGATTTTTCCCAGCATTCCAGGGGATTTTTGGGAAAGCACAGGAGAATTATTCCCATTTTTTCAGAGGATTTTTGGGAAAGCACAGGGGAATTATTCCAAATTTTCCAGGGGATTTTTGGGAAAGCACTGGGGAATTATTCCCAGTATTCCAGGGGATTTTTCCCAGTATTCCAGGGGTTTTTGGGAAAGCACAGGGGAGTTATTCCAAATATTCCAAGGGATTTTTGGGAAAAGACAGTGGAATTAGTCACAATTTTCCAGGGGATTTTTTCCAATATTCCAAGGGATTTTTGGAAAAAACAAGGGAATTATTCCTGTTTTTCCAGGGGAATTATTCCCAGTATTCCAGGGGGTTTTTGGGAAAGCACTGGGGAATTATTCCCATTTTTTCAGAGGATTTTTGGGAAAGCACAGGGGAATTGTTCCTGTTTTTCCAGGGAATTATTCCCAATATTCCAGGGGATTATTCCCAATATTCCAGGGGATTTTTGGGAAAGCACAGGGGAATTGTTCCTGTTTTTCCAGGGGATTTTTCCCAATATTCCAGGGGATTTTTTCCAATTTTCCAGGGGATTTTTGGGAAAGCACTGGGGAGTTATTCCCAGTATTCCAGGAGATTTTTGGGAAAAGACGGGGGAATTGTTCCTGTTTTTCCAGGGGATTTTTCCCAATATTCCAGGGGATTTGTCCCAGTATTCCAGGGGATTTTTGGGAAAGTACAGGGAATTATTCCCAGTATTCCAGGGGATTTTTGGGAATGCCAGGGGAATTGTTCCTGTTTTTCCAGGGGATTTTTCCCAATATTCCAGGGGATTTTTCCCAATATTCCAGGGGATTTTTGGGAAAGCACTGGGAAATTCTTCCCATTTTTTCAGAGGATTTTTGGGAAAGCACTGGGGAATTATTCCTGTTTTTCCAGGGAATTATTCCCAGTATTCCAGGGGATTTTTCCCAGTATTCCAGGGGGTTTTTTGGAAAGCACAGGGGAATTTTTCCCAATATTCCAGGGGATTTTTGGGAAAGCACAGGGGAATTATTCCAAATTTTCCAGGGGATTTTTGGAAGAAACAAGGGAATTATTCCTGTTTTTCCAGGGCATTATTCCCAGCATTCCAGGGAATTTTTGGGAAAGCACAGAGGAATTATTCCTGTTTTTCCAGGGAATTATTCCCAGTATTCCAGGGGATTTTTCCCAGTATTCCAGGGGGTTTTTGGGAAAGCACAGGGGAATTATTCCCAATATCCCAAGGAATTTTTGGGAGAGCTAATAATAAACTCTTAAATATTCTTCCATTTAATAAATTAAATAATTTTATATTCAACAAATTAAATAATTTTATATTTAATAAATTAAATAATTTTATAGTCAATAAATTAAATAATTTTATATTCAACAAATTAAA